>QNUK01000333.1:717500-755000 GCA_013621035.1 Clarias magur
CCTTAAGAACTGACATTTAGCAAGAAATTTGCCTTACGAAGCATTTCTGGCATACGAGCGACCGAACCGTGTTTGCGTCACTGGACAGCCAAGCGAAACGAGTTTAAGGGTTTTTTTTTTTTTTGCGCAAGATTTAGTGAAGACGTAGCACCATGGGTTCCAAGAATGTTAGTAAGGACGGTAGCAAGAAGAAAAGGGAGCCGCTTTTAGTTTGGTTTTTAAAGCCGCCGGTGCGGAGAGGAATCATAAACTGAGGTTAAGTCAGGTTTAATATCCATTTATTTCGTATTTGATTTCGTTTACATGTCTTTTCTAAATGTTTTGATTGGTTTTATATGCAAAAATATGATTATAGTGTTAGAAATTGGTCATATTGGTCATATTTTCGGTTGGCTGGAACCGATTAACTGCATTTACATTCATTCCTATGGGAAAATGCGTTTTGCAATACAAAACTTTCACCTTAAGAACTCGCCTTCAGAACGGATTAAAACACCACTTTGAGGCACCACTGTACATGGCATTTTGTCAGACTCATATTATACATCTGAGTTAAGCAGCCCAGGGTTAAGGGCCTTGCTTAAGGCCCAACATTGTTAGTTCTTTTGTGCTGGGATTTGAACCAACGACCTTCCAATCAGTAGCCAAAATCTTCACCCCTCTCGCCTTCATTAAAAGGGCAGTGGTCGCTCAGATGGTTAAGGCTGTGGGTTCCTTGGTTACTGATCAGAAAGTTGGGGGTTCAAATCCCAGCACTGCCAAGTTGCCACTGTTGCGCCCTTGAGCAAGGCTTTTAACCCAGTCTGCTCCAGGGGGCGCTGTAAGCTGGCTGACTCTTCGCTATGACCCCCATTTCCTAACTGGGATATGCAACAAAATAATTTCACTGTGCTGTGAAGTACATGTGACAAATGCTTTTATATTTATTTATTTATTTCAAACATCAGATTACAAAAAAAATTTTTTTTTAATTCAACAAGATCTCAGTAATATTAACTAAAACGTTCCGGGTGGTGGTTTGATTATTTCAGAAATTCCGATCTCTTGGGACTTTCACATTTTCATTCATACGGAACTGGGAAGCTGCGCCGCTAACACCATGCTCAATTTAGCAGCATTAGCGCAATCAGTGTCGAGGACGGTTCTTGGAGCGATCTAAAAGCGTCTAAGTGACCACCTCCACAAGAAACCAAAGACAAACAGCACGACCCGATACCTGAAGGCAGTTTACCAAAACGGCTGAATTACATTTCTGTTGTCCGTTTTAGGTTTCTATCCGATTCACCTCGATTTCTTATTCGATTGTATTTTCGAAACGAAACAGAGCGCGGTGCCAGATGCGAGGCCTCTCCCTGCGAGCCTGGCGCCATGTCGGCCCGTGCGCCGGTGTGCCAGCCTCATTAGCCGTGCTCCGTCTGTGCCGCGCATTTTGACTTGGGCTGCTGGTGTTGGCTGACGGTTCTGTGTTCTGTGTGTTTGCTCCATGACTCCTCATGAGTACATGCGGGACCTGTACGGGCAATTTATTTCGATCCTTTTGTATTTTTAATTCTCGGCTCGACTGTAGCCCGCCAACTCGAGCGCTGCTGATGTTTTCACCCGATGCTAATTAGCTCTACTCCATGCCAGCTCTATAGTTACAAGCCTCCCTGCTCAGCTGCTGATTACTTATGAATCCTTGGTGTGCGTGTGCCGCTCTGCCAGACTCGACCTTACTGTTCATCATTCTGCCAATTCCAAATCAATGCCGATTCCTTTAAACTGGTCAAGCATCAAACATCAGTACCGAGACGACGGGGACTTGGTTCTTGACCTTGTACATGTCATGCACCAGCCTGGTCATGTACTGTAAACATTTTAGAGCAGTTGTTAATGCATCTCCTACACAGTTTAAGGCTGTCCAGTTCACATTCCAGCTGTCTAGACTGACTACATTAGTTCTACTTATTGAGCCGATACGCATTCGCTAAAAACAACTCACATTTCACTAGACGTTCGCCAATCAATCAGCGAGTGACTGGAACCGGACATTGTTAGCGGCTCGATCGGTCATGGCTGGTGATCAGCCTCGGATAGAACCGAGTCGGTCCAGATAGCACATGTTCTCCCAAGTGGCGCAACAGAAACACATTCACTCCACCATCTGTAAGCGATCCAGACTCCTTCTGCTCTCCTGGAAGCCTCCGGCTCGCCGGCCCCATGTGGTCTGCTCGGGATCCGCGTGATGACTGGGGACCGTTCCACTTGACCATGAACATTGTCTTGGCCTCGGCTGATGCAGGCAATTGTTTTTCCTATGGCTTGTGACTGCGGCCGATCAACAGCTCAGGACCGAAATTCCTAGAAACTGTTTTGTACCCGAGGCTCCAACGAGAGAAAGTGGACTTTATATCAACTTAAACACCTCTTCTCATGTTATAGTGGACTTTCACACAGTATGAGCGCAAATCAATGCGTATGACATCCATCTGAGGTCCCCCAAATGAGGATGCGTTCCCTGCTGAATCTGGTTCCTCTCCGGGTTTCTTCCTGTTGCCGTCTCGGGGAGCTTTTCCTGTTCACCGCTCTGTACCGCTGATTTGCGACAACAACTATTTTTTTAAAAAGCGCTATATAAATAAAGCTCGAAATAGCCATCTGTACATTAGCTCGCAGCTCTCGAGGGAAGGGCTGCATCACATCACATCACATCACATCACATCACATCACATGAATCGTAGCGTCCGTGCAGCCAATCGCATGCTTCTGTGCTTTATTAACACCCCTAAAGGACATGTTTAGTGTGTTAAGTGGCTCGTGTCGCAGGGAGGCAGATGATGACCTTTGACCTCTCCGGTCGGATTTAGATTTTTCAGTTCAATTTTTCAAGCTCAGACCAGTAAACCTGAGGAAAGTCCCGTAACCTTCAGCAGATTTAGAAAGATCGTTAAAAAGTTACTTAATCGCTCATTGCTTCGTTATAATCATATAATTGAACTTTTTCATTAAAAAAGGTGTGAAACCTGTTTTCGTTTTCCATCAGAAAAAGTTCTAAAAAAAGAAAATCAGAATCGGCCAAAATCGTCGGTACGGGCAGGTCAAAGGTTTATAAATCGGAAAAAAAAAAAAAAATCAGTATCAGCCAAGAAAAGCACCATCGACGCATTTCTGCATTTCATCACTTTCCCTAAAATGTATTACTAATCACTATATTAATAAATACATAAAACATTTATTTATTTATTTATTTGTTTGTTTATTTATTATGTCCCTAGTTTTCTAAAAACAATATTAAATAACTATAATATCTCACTATAATATCTCAACGACTGATCGGCATGTTCCGTACACACTCACCAATCACCAAGCACCATTGAGTTTCCTGACTAGTAACTAGTACAGTAAACACATACTGTACACAGTTAGTCTCAGAGCGCCACGCTGAAAAACAACTTTTCTTTCTTTTATTTTTATGCACATTATGATCAAGCGTCTGGCCGCGCATCAACACCGGGTAATCTAGTAGTCGCACGGCGTGACGCAGGTCAGCGGCACAACGAGACGCCTGTGACGCGGAGGTTGGCGACACCGATGTCCACAACATCACACCTCTGAGTAAACACAAACTTCTATCATCTTATATTCCTGACACAAAGGCTGAACCGAGCCCATGTCATATCCGGATGACATTTCGACTTGTGTCGGTTCACAGTCTGGCGCTCTGCAGCCTCCTACATTATTAACTGCAAGTATCCATAATTTACAACTACAGTAGGCATAGACTTGATCATCACAAGTGCTACTTGTTTAATATAATACTTCAGATTATTGTATTCAGTTTTTTGAGCTTCAAACGTCTTCATACCGCACTTTTCCTCTTCACCTCTTGCGCACCGACACGTCCACCCTCTCGTCGTCTTTAGTCCCAGCCTTGTGCCCGATACCGATACGGCTAATCTCTCTAATCCCTCCAACACACCCCAACTTACACTTTTATTCGGAGCATTTTCAATTAACTTTTTATCTCGCCTCCCGGTTTATCTCTGAACCTCATGATCTGAATCCTGTATTTAAGCTTTAAGCACTTCATTAAGAACGCTAACCTTATTGGCGATGCCACGGCCCGCCGCAAAAGCACGCTTAAATAGCAGGACAACGCAGACGTGCTTCTGTTATCAATGGAGGCAGGTGTAATCCTAAACACTCGCTGCTCGGCTCAAGTTCAGTGCTTATTTCTAAATCTATTCCCTCCATCTGCCAGCTTGATCCGGGTCCAATCACCCTCATCTGTTTTCTCACGCCCCATTTCCCACTTCATTAATAAGTCCTTTCAATCTGGTTCCGTACCCCTGGCCTTAAAATAACTCCGAGCGGAACCGGTTCTCAAGGAAACTCGCTTCGGCTTCTCACGCTATAGAGTAGGTGCGATTCCGCGCTTCGGGTGGGATCTTACGGAAAGCAGAAACGACGTTCATCATTTCAAGCCACAGAGTTTAGTTCTAAAAGCACACGGATATTTTAATGAGTTTAAATGACTGAATGCATTTATTTCATCATTTATTCAATATTTAAATCAATCTATAATTCGGCTGGTTGTACTAGAAGTTAAAAATCCGATCATGTGAACTCGTGACCACGTGACTCATGGCCGTCGTGTGCAGGTAACGGAACTGTGATAAACATTTACGCATTTCATGATCTACTGTACAGTGGGCATTAACAAGCAGACGGTATAAAAGGATTAAAAGATAAATGCATAAATAATTTACCTCGATATGTATTTTAAGGATTATTCCTTAAAAAAATTCCTAGAATATTCGGGGTCAAATTTCCCACACAAATTTCCATAATTCTATATTTTCTATATTGTACAGCTAGGTTCTTCTTATTTTTCTTATATTGTATATATTGTATTGTACAGATATTTTATTATTTCTTGGTTAAATTTAAGAAGGATCTTGAAACAGTGAAAGACTAAAACAGCTCAAGAGTGCTCATACTGTAATAAACATAAGGAGCAGAGATCATACAGAGGTCAGAGGTCACATGGTGCCTTGAAAAAAAAAAAAAGTATCAACTTATTTGATCGCGATAGATAAAAAGAAGAAGTGTTGAGGGATCTCACACATGCACGGTTTCCTACTGCTGCTTTAAATGCACACAATAGTTTGCAATAAACAATGTTTTATATTTCTGCTCCAAGTGTTAAGATTGATAATTATACAAAAAGAATAGTTTGGATTGTTTTATGTCATGGCACTGGGGACGGCGTTTCATGTGGTAATGCGTCTCCCCGGTTACAGAATAAATCCCAACCATTTTACAATTGTGTCTTTGCCCATTTTACTTTCAATAAAAAATATTAAAATCATTATGGCTGTTACGTTTTCATGTCTTGGTTAAAACGAGACGTCGCATTGTGTGATCGATGTTTTAAAAGACTCTCGCTGATCTCGGAAACATCGATTAAGGATCAATCATCTATTTATTAAATGTCAGACAGGCGACTTATACAATTTTAAAAAGATCATACAGAGAAGGCGTAGAATATAAACCGTATGTAAGAACACAATTCAATTAAATGATGAAGATGAAATTTATGAACATTGGAAACTAATACCGCAGCAGGCTGCAAAGTGCCTAAAGATACAAAAAAAAAAAAAAAAGGTTTCTGTAACAGCCTCAGCAGCAGCGACCTCGTTTCCCCTCGCGTCTGTTCCGACCCCTCAGCATTCAGCATCAGCAGGAAACTAATCACCTCCTGATCATCTCTCATCATCTGCACCTGTTCCTCACCGGCTCAGGACGTCAGTCAGATGATTTTTTTTCTTTAATGTTTGAATGATTCTCAGGCAGTGTTGGAGGACGATACTTTTTAAAGTAACTAATTACTAGTAACAAACTTACTGTCTTCAAAAAGTAATCCGTTACATTACTGTGTTACTTTCTGATAAAAGTAACGAGTTCGAGAACTTTTCCATTGCAGAAAATGAAAACCCCTTTGTGCTTCCTCGTGCATGTTGTTTTAGTCACTAATACCCCTATCTCACCTACTCGGTTTCGCGCGGTGGCCGTAAGCACGGTTCATCACGATTCACCGCCAGTTTCGGCGCCGTGATTAGGTTTCCATCTTTCCGCGCGTCGGTCCTCGCATAGTCAAACCGCATAGGTGAGATAGGGGTATAACAGCAGGAATAACAGAGGGGGGGGGGGGGGGGGTTATCGGGGGCGGGGTGAGGCCGACTTTCTCACACACACACACACACACACACACACACACACACACACACACACACTAACGGAATGACTGCCGTCTGGCTCACGGATTACATAAACTATCTGAATAACGGATGACATTTTTGAAAATGGATCAAATCTTAGATAGACAAGAAAATGTGGCTCTTTGGAAGCAAAATATGAAGAAATGAGTAGGGACATAGTCAAACCGCATAGGAACCCAAGGGCTTCTACACAGCCATGCAAAAAAAAAAAGAAAAAAAAAAAAAAGAAAAAAAAAAAAAAAAAGAACGTATGCGAAGCCAAAACGATGTTCCGTAGTTACATTTTTGAGGGAGTAAAGGTCTGCTCATGATTCATTCTTTGTTGATTTTTCTTTAGAGAGTTTAAGAGTGACTGTTTGTCCAGGTATATAATGAGAAGGTTGTCTTCAGCATGAAGACGTCTTTCAGGAGGCCGCAGCACGACCAGGTCGAGACTCCGGGACCGTTTTCCTTTAAAAATCAACCAATAACGGTGTTAATGGTGGAAAGCAGGAATCTCATGATTCCCATCTCTCCGGGACAGACCACGCTCAGAACAACAATCCAGTTTCTTAGGAAATTGTCTCGTTTCTTTTTACTTCTACTGTAGGTTCGCTTAAAGATGGCTCTATTCCAATCTGAAAAGAAGTGAACAAGTAGCTGGCATAAAATATATGCAGCGACTCGAGCCAAAATGATCAGCATTTATTTGCTTCCTGCATGTCTGTATATTTTGAAATGTAATCCTGGTGAAGCACAAATCCGATCAGCAGCATCATCCCAAGACCCATTTCTGATCTCCTTTTTCTATACAATTGTTACAGAGAATCTCAGACACCTGATGAATCATAGTGCAGCCTTTGACATGGTGAATCATGATATTCATGACAATTTCGCGTTCGCTGTCTTCGGATGATTTACAGCAGAACGCCGGCGTCCTGCACTGAGCCTTGATCTCAACACCTTTGGGATGGACTGGAGCTGGAGACTTTCCTCACCCTGATCTCACCAACACTTCTGTAGCTGGACGAACACAAATCCGCATAGCCATGCTGCAAAATCTATTGGAAAGCCTTCCTAGAAGAGTGGAGCGTGCGTAACAGGAAACGGGGATTAAATATGGAACGGGATTTTCAACATGTTTCAGAGAAATAAGGTAGACAACCTGTACAGCAAGTCCCCAACATATGAACAAGTTCTGTTCCAAGAGTTCGTTTATAAATCCAATTTGTTTGTAAGTCCAACAATAACAATTGGCTATACACGGTATAAAACTTATGTGTTCCATGATTTTGTCCTTTTTCTTTAGAATGGTTTAAAGTTTTTTTTTTTTTTTTTAATGGAAACCTTTTTTTTTTTTTGCTGTACTTTAAGACTCTTTGGGATCTACTGTACTTATGGATAAAGATCTGATTGTAACTACTGATAAAGGGTTTTCTTTTTATGAATGCTGGTATTGATTACCTGACAAGACATTTACTGCTTTTTATTTGACTTGTTGTAACTCACTGCCTCGTTTTAATCCATCTGGGACTTGGAGAACAAACAAGGGTATGGCTTGTATTTTTTTTTGTTTTTTTTTGTTGTTTTTTTTGTTTGTTTTTTTGGTTTGTTTTTTTGTTTTTTTGTTTGTTTGTTTGTTTTTGCTTTGTTTTTTGTTTTTTTGGTTTGTTTTTTGTTTTTTTGGTTTGTTTTTTGTTGTTTGTTGTTTGTTTTTTGTTGTTTGTTTGTTTTTGTTTGTTTGTTTGTTTGTTTTTTGTTGTTTTTTTTGTTGTGTTTTTTTGTTGTTGTTTTTTTGTTGTTGTTGTTGTTTTGTTGTTGTTGTTGTTGTTTTGTTGTTGTTGTTGTTGTTTTTTTTTTGTTGTTGTTTTGTTGTTGTTGTTGTTTTGTTGTTGTTGTTTTGTTGTTGTTGTTTTGTTGTTGTTGTTTTGTTGTTGTTTTTTTTTAACACTGTGGCCTCGCACCTCCAGGGTTTGGGTTCGATTCCCCACCTCGGGGCATGCATGGGATGCATGTTCTCTCCTTGCTTGGTGGGTTTCCTCCCTGTACAATCCAAAGTGACCCTGTTCAGGTAGTTACTAAGGATGATCCAAGTGCATTGCACAGCGCTCCAGTCTCTCTTTGTTACTCCCAGTACCGAAATCCAGCATCCGTCCACATGAACTTATTACACAACAAAGAGAACGATGACAAAACTAATACTGCACCATCTGTTCCACTTAAATGTCCTATTTGTATTTGGTTTCATCCCGAACCATATAAAACACATGGAGAAAGTGCAGGGCTGAAATAATGATTCAGAAGGAACAGCTTGATCAGCTGCACAAGCAAAGTGGTTATAAGAGGTGAAAACTCCGACACAAGAAATTACATATGCATGTACAGTATATGCAGACTGGATACAGTATATAGTTTTTCATGGCTATGCAGATGAGGCAGAATCATGAGTGTACTTGAACCGCTCTGCCTTCTACATAAATCAATTTTAGTGCAAAAAAAAAAAAAAAAACAAGTATTATGAACCATTATGTATCGTATCATTCCGCTATTCAAATCATTTTATCTCATCACCATTGGTAGCGTAGATTTATTTGTTGCCAGTGGTTTTATTTAGCCCGGTCAAATAAGGTTAATTTGGACCGCAGGTAATTTGGATTACAAATTAAGGCAGGCCTGGTGAAGTTGAACAGGACGCCGAGTTTTATTAATCGCCCCTCTGGATTAATTAGGTGGGAACAGAATTTAGCACAAAAGCCAAAAGCCAAACTCATTTCTGTTCAGCATCTGTAGCAGGGTTATGGGAAATTACCACCACGCTGACCTGAAAGTGCTTACACACATTTTAAACTCATTGGCAGATTCAGGATACGTCATCAAGAGGGGGGTTTTCGCAACACTGCGTCGGTGCTGCGAGCGGTGACTAGGCGTGCTCAAAACTTCTGAACTTACTCCTGAGATCCTGTCTGAATTTAGTAACAACCCTGATGATTAACCCTGCTTTAAGTCATACTGCAACATTAAGAATATCCATAAGTCCATGTTAAATGTTATTACAAGATATGAGATCTACTGAGAAGTAGTAACAGGTTATTAAGTCACACATTATGTCTTATGACCACTGAATGTCTTATATATTATTATTATTATTATTATTATTATTATTATTATTATTATTATTATTAATGTCTTATATGACCACTGAATGTCTTATATTATTATTATTATTATTATTATTATTATTATTACTATTAATGTCTTATATGACCACTGAATGTCTTATATATTATTATTATTATTATTATTATTATTATGAATGTCTTATATGACCACTGAATGTCTTATACATTATTATTATTATTATTATTATTATTATTATTATGAATGTCTTATATGACCACTGAATGTCTTATATATTATTATTATTATTATTATTATTATTATTATGAATGTCTTATATGACCACTGAATGTCTTATACATTATTATTATTATTATTATTATTATTATTATTAATGTCTTATATGACCACTGAATGTCTTATATATTATTTTATTATTATTATTATTATTAATGTCTTATATGACCACTGAATGTCTTAATAATAATAATAATAATAATAATATATATTATTATTATTATTAATGTCTTATATGACCACTGAATGTCTTATTATTATTATTATTATTATTATTAATGTCTTATATGACCACTGAATGTCTTATATTATTATTATTATTATTATTATTATTATTATTAATGTCTTATATGACCACTGAATGTCTTATTAATGTATTATATGACCACTGAATATTATATATTATTATTATTATTAATGTCTTATATGACCACTGAATGTCTTATATATTATTATTATTATTATTATTATTGTTGTTGTTATTATTATTAATGTCTTATATGACCACTGAATGTCTTATATATTATTATTATTATTAATATTATTATTATTATTGTTATTATTATTATTAATGTCTTATATGACCACTGAAGGAACACAAAACCTCGGTCATTTTAATGTTAAATTTAAGGGGTTCAGTTAAGCCTTCATATTAGTCGATTTGTTGATGATTTCTGGTGCTATGTCATCTGCTGGTGTTGGCGTTTCATCAAGTCCAAAGTCCACATAGATTTTAGAGCACTTCATACTTCTGACTGTTGACAAGCTTTATGGAGAAGCTGATTTCAATTTTCAGCAGGACGGTGCGCCTGCCCACATGATATCACTGTGCTCGATTGGCCCGCCAACCTGCCCAACATGAACCCCACAGAGAATCCATGAACCCAGCAAGACCGATGAGCTGAAGGCTGCCATCAAAGCAACCTGGTCTTCAGTAACACCTCTGCAGTGCCACAGGCTGATCGCCTCTGGGCTTTCCTCCATAGGTACAGTGATACACGTCATGTTGAAGCCCCGACCAAGTAGCGAGTGAACAAATGTACATTTCTAATCATTTGAGATTCTGCACTTTTGATCATCTAAAACAAATAATAAGGTAAAATGCTTACTGTGTGAAAACAACAACAAAAAAAATAGGCTTGAAATATTTCAATTGTTGTATTTTCACTTTATGAATCAAATTACCAAAAGATTTTTTTTTTCTTTTCTAAGATGTACTGAAAAGCCAGATTTTGGTGATACACACCACTTCTCATACTGAAATACGTTTATTATAGTGCGCTTCTGTTTCTTTTTTTTTTGCACTCATACTCTCAGGTCCTGCTGAGATCGTGACCCTTTCATTTAAATGAGCGATTCCAGCATTATGGATGTGACATTTACACTCCCGTCGGCTAACAAAGTGTCTCACAGGAGAGACGAGCTTAGGATCAATGACTCGGTTTGGATATGTTGTCTCTTAACCTCATGAGGACAAGTGAGACAAATCCTAAAAAAAAAAAAAAAAGGAGCTACAGATTTACACAAGTTCCAAATAATACACACATCTGGCATTTTCAACTAGAAAAGTTCAACACAGTGCAGTAAAGGATCAGCCTATGAAGTTGAATTTCTCGACATTTTAAAGTTGAAGCTTTCACTCCTCTGGTCAGTTTCTGAAGAGTTTGTTTCGAACGAGTAAAACTATTGTTATCTCCTAAAAACTGAACATGGTTTTTGAAATCATTCAACATAAAATTCTCACAGGAAAATTCTACCTAAAAACTAGCATGCATAAAAAAAAAGGTTTTCCAATGTCTGACCAAAGTGCACAGTATCTGTACAATATTATCCTACAATCTAATTTACTATAATTTTCTTCAGCAGAGTTTCTAATAACATTTTGATATTTACACCTTAAGAATTCAACAAGATAAATGGCAGTGGGTTATAACTGATATTTAACAGTTAAATATCTTAATCACATACTAGTTTGAATAGTTTTAGTTGAAAATATATATTAACTTTATTAATATATAAATTTATAATTTAGAGTTATAAATAATAAATGTTGTAATCTTCTCTTAACCAGCTAAAGATGTTATAGTTAAAATGCTGCTTTCAACCGTCAGAGAACTGTTTTAACAAAACAAACAGACAAACAAACAAAATTTTTATGTACATGTTTAGTGTCTTTTTAAAGATAATTCCATGCACGGTTATAAATGTATAACGTTTCCTGCCCTATTTCAATATGAAATTTTAAAAATAAATTATTCTCATTTGCAGAATTTACCTTGTAATGTTTAGCATTTGATGTGTGTTTAATTAGATTTATTAGATTTACTGACATTGGAAAGCAATTTATGGCATTTGCTCAGGAAAGGTCATACACAAATAAACTTTACATTTACTAATGAGCCTGTCGAGCGTATAAAGTCCTTAAAGTCCTAAAAAAAAAAAAAAAAAAAATTTTTTTTAAAGGTGGACTTTTTATGTTAGCTTGTGCACACACAAGTTATTATTTATTTATTACGTTTTTATTTTGCGCAAACAAGTTATGGTAAGTTTAATGGCATGTGTGGCTTTTGCATCAAAACAGTTGGGTTATGCATTTATTTTAACATTTTTTTCTTTTCTTTTTTTTAATGAATACAGAAAATGTTATATTTGTGGGTTTCCGTTCTCAGGCAAATTGCTTGAAGACAGAATGTGATTTGCTCCAGTTAATGTGGTTTATAAGATTTGTAAAGAAAATCTCTATGTACATATATCAAAGTGACATTTAAATTGAGACATGTTGTGAAACAAGCTTTCCAGTGATCTATGGCATGACATGAATTTGAAGTAGGCGGAGCTTAACCCCTTCCTTACAGTTGCTTTGTTATTTTAGATAATTCAGTGCTTGTCAGTGGGAAGAACTAGATACCTTATTGTACTACAGTATAAAAAAAATGAGATCATGCTTTAGATAACAAAAATTATATCTTTTTTTTACCTGTAGTGTCCTGATTAATGGCATGCATTAAAATATTTAGTCCAATGTATGTTTAATCCAATAATAATAATAATAATAATAATCTATCTTTCACAGGAATATTATATCAGCCAAAAATATATACATCTGTTCAGTATCTGTGTGTGATGCATCTTGAAACAGTGAGCAAGTAAACACATTTAATCGTCACAGTTCTGTTTTCACTAAAGTCTATTCATTTTAAGACAAATCACATTTTCAAGAAAAGGAGGCCACAAACGCTACAGACTGTAACCTACTATAAATCAGGACATTTAAAATGTGCTTTTCCCAGCCGTCTGCTGGAACCAATCAATAACCAAGCGGATGCACACAGTAAACTAAAACTGGAAAAAAATGTTCCTGCATGATTATTTAGCAGTAGAATTGCTTAAACATCAAGAAAGAGTGAAGGAGTTTTAAAAGCTCATAGGTGAAACCTTAAATTCATAATCATAATTAGAAAGAATCCAATACCGTTCTCACAGTCTTTTCATTAATATTACAGTGTGATGATTACGACGACGATTTTATAGCAAATCCATCTGCATGCCGCATGAGCACATGGTGGATAATATTTAAAGTGAAATCAATTCATAATAACAAAAATCTTACATAACTAGGCCACTAGTCTTGCAGCAAGGCGCAATGTGTTTTTAGTCATAACGGAATCATTTACGCTTATTCAGTAGGAGACAAAAAAAAACTGTACATAAATGAACTATATTCTCATGATCTTAATTAAATATTCAAAGTGTTTAAAAACCATGTGTACTGTATATACAAACCAGGACTAGTGCATTCCACAAAGAAAAACTAAAATTAACTGACTCTTCAAATAACATCATTGTAGTACTTGATTTATTTAGATGTTCATCAGGAAAAAAAAAAAAGATAAAGATGAACCTCTGCCTGTAAACCAAATAATAATTAAATAAATAAGTGGCCAAACTACACGATTTCTTTTTGTGTTCAAGTTGCGGCTACAAAAGTCCACAATCCCCTATAAACTGTGTCATATAATAAAGCAGGACATTTTAATGATCCGCTTCTGCTCTTGATAATAGAATCATTAACGGCTGAGATTTCATAACATTTAGCTTGCCATGTTAAAAAAAAAATCTGATGGAAATGGTTCTTTAAAAAGACAATCTACTGTATAATCTATCTTTTTTTTTTATAGATATAGATTTTTAAAGGTTGGGCATCATGATCTACAGTGAGACATGCTGAAACACCTCACTGGAATATAATTTTAGAGTTTTTTAAGGGAGATGTTAAGACACATCGCATGCAGCGATCATCAAGCCCTTATGAAAGGTTTAAAAATAATAATAATAATAAAATACACACTCTCGACATCATCATGTTATACGCTGACGTTGCGCCCACGAATGTAGTTCAAGAAAATCATCAGACATGACGGTGGTGATAATGGGTGATCTGATAAATAAATCTAACAGAAATCTAGAATGTAAAAAGACATGAATTGTGTGAGGAATCACATGTGAGGGGAAGAAACACGCGAAGAAAAATATAGAAGTGGTGGAGAGGGAGGAAACACCTGCATGCAGAAAAAAAAAAATCAGGTGGAAAAATAAAGAATGTAAGAAAATCACAGGCGGATAAAGAAAATAACACTGCAAACAAACAAACAAACACCTGTCGAAGATAATGTAACCAAATTACTAAACACACATGCAAATAATCTTATGATGATGTTTTTGTTTGTTTTCTCCAGAAAAAAAACAACAACACCAACCGTAACCAACATCCTAGGGGTTAAAAACACTGAGTCAGCTTGTTCTTTCCTTACAGAAGTTTTTTTTTTTCTTTTTTCTTTTATCAGTAACTTGCTCGTTTTTATAACACAATCGTCATGTCGTGAAAAGAAACCGAAACACGGACGCCATGACATCTCATCTCATTTCATCTCACCTCTCTGTCTGTGTGTGTGTGTGTGTCTCTCTCTCTCTCTCCGTCTCTCCACGAGATCCTGCTTTCGAGTCCCGCACTCACTCACTCACTCACGGGCTGGACCCACGCACGCGCTCACGCACGAGATCTGTTTTTTCCCCCGCTCTTTCTCTCTCTCTGTCGGAACAGAGTAGAAAACTTGTTACACGCGCGCGCGTGTCAGAATGTCACTTCAAAGCCGAAAGAGTTACTGAGTCGCGACGTCAATACAAACTTGCTCAAAGGGAATGGAACGGAACATTGTCCTGGTTTTCAGAAGCTACAAAGAAGGGAGGGGGAGACCAACAAACAAAACCAAATCGAGATTTGTTTTGTGTGTTTCATAAACTATAGTCAGTGCTGTTTTAATGAATATTTATATACTTTGTTTTTTTTTTTTTTAATCAATTTTCTAATCATCCATCAATGCACTTTAGACCGAGTTTAAAAGCCGACATGAGGGAGTTTAAATCCCCAGGCGGCTCCGGGAGGTGTTGGGTTATTTCAGTCCCGCAGGCACGCTGGCTTCTTCGTGTCAGGCTGAAAGATTAGTGCAGATCCCAAATACTGTATATTTTAGTGGACTTGTGTCACACAGAGAAAGAGAACAGGGTCGCTTACTTTCACCCGTTAAAGGGCTGAAAGAGAGACACAGACAGACAGAGAGAGAGAGAGAGAGATCCGTCCACGCACCTCCCTCCCCTTTACTTCCTAATTCCTCCATGCGAAGAATTTCTCACCCAGATCTGATCATCAGGACTACACAGTACCTCGTAGAGCTCCCCCGAAGCCATCCTTGAGTGCCGAGCTGCCTCCTCGGGATGATCTTTCTCCCCGCTCCTCTCCCCCCGTGTGTTTCCGAGTCCCGGTGAAGCCGCGTCTTTAAGCCAGGCTGCCGTGTGGCTCAGCGCTCCGCTCTCAGGCAGCCGCAGGAACGCTGATCAGTCAAGAAGCAGGCAGTGTTAATCGAGCGCGGCTGCGATGGATCGCTCGAAAAACACCTCACCTCACTTCCAATAAACGGGCAGGGGGGCAGCGGGGCGGTGCTGTCGCCTCCTCAACAACCTCACAGCACACCCGTTATTATCATCTATCTGACAACCAAAACTGTAATCCTCACACTGTAGGAAGGAAGGGGGAGGGGGGGGGAGGGGAGTAGCTTGTTTTGCTAATATGGTACTTAGAGCTGATTTCTCCTCCATGATTGTTATTATGTTCAACCACTGTGGTCAAAGTGATTCATTTCAGATCGACTGACTGTTTTTGTTTGTTTGTTTGTTTGTTTGTTTTTCTTCTTCAAAGACTTTCATACAGTGTTTTCGACGTGATCTACTGTACACTACAGCCGGGGCCAAAAGTTTTGAGAATCACACAGATATTCATTTCTACATAGTGATGAAGAGGGGCAATGATGGCTCAAACGGTTAAGGCGCCGGGTTACTGATCAGAAGATCCGGGGTTCACACCCCAGCACTACCACTGTTGAGCCACTGAGCAAGGCCCTTGACTTTGTCTGCTCCAGGTGTAATGTATCATGACTGACTCTACACTCTGAGTGCAGCTTCCTAACTGAGATGTGGGGGGGGGGAATATATATATATATCTGGGCAGTGGAACTTGGAAGGTTGGCAGTTTGGGTCCAAGCAATGGCTTTAACTGTATCTGCTCCAGGGGTGCTATGTCATGACTGACCCTGTGCTTGGACCCTAGATCTCAAATTTCAAATTTTAAATTTTATTTGTCACATACACAGTCATACACAGTACGATATGCAGTGAAATGCTTATACAACCGCTCCGTGACCTTAAATATTTTTACAAAAGGAACCTATAAAACAGATTCCATCAAAGTTACAAAATATATATATATATATAAAATCTGAAGTATGATGTGATGTAATATATTACGACTATAGTCTGTGAAAAACTTGAGGTAGTATTTTAATGAGATGAGGGGGGGTGTGAAAAGAAGTCCTTGAAGTGTGCAAATGTGCATATGTGCATATATGTGCAATGTGCATTGACATAATTGTCCGTTCTGTGTGTGCAAGAAAATGCAAAGGTGTTTAGTCCAGTGTATTGGTTTGATTGAGAGACCGTATCGCCTGCGGGAAGAAGCTCCTTCTCAGTCTCTCTGTATTGGCCTTGAGGGAGCGGAAGCGCTTCCCAGACCGCAACAGAAAGAACAGTCCATTGCTGGGGTGGCTGAGGTCCTTCATGATCTTCCTGGCCTTGGTCCAGCACCGCTTGCTGTAGACAGAGTGCAGGTCAGGGAGCTCAGTTCGGATGATGCGCTCAGCTGATCGCACCACCCTCTGTAGGGCTCGTCTGTCCTGCATGGTGCTGTTCCCGAACCAGGATGCGATGTTTCCCGTCAGGATGCTCTCTATGGTGCAGGAGTAAAAGTTCCTGAGCACCTTAGAGGGCAGTCTAAAGTCTCTCAGGCGTCTGAGGTGGTAGAGACGCTGTCGGGCCTTTTTCACCACGGTGTTGATGTGACAGGACCATGATAGGTCCTGCGTGATGTGAACACCGAGGTACTTGAAGCAGTCCACTCTCTCCACTGGGCTCTCGTTGATGACGGGGGTCTGGTAGTTCCTCTCCTGCTTAGTGCTGAAGTCCACTATCAGCTCCTTTGTCTTACTGACATTTAGAAGAAGGTTGTTCCTCTGGCACCAGTTCTCCAGATTTCCAATCTCCTTCAGGTAGGCCGTCTCGTCGTTGTCAGAGATCAGGCCCACCACGACGGTGTCGTCAGCAAACTTAATGATGGTGGTGGAGCTGGTAGTGGCCGCACAGTCATGTGTGTACAGAGAGTACAGCAGGGGGCTCAGAACACAGCCCTGTGGGGCTCCAGTGCTGAGAGTGAGAGAGGCTGAGACGTGTCCACCCATCCTTACTGCCTGTGGTCTCCCAGTTAGGAAATTAGAGATCCACTGACACAGAGATGAGCTGAGTCCCAGGTGCTCCAGCTTGGTGGTGAGTGTGGAGGGAATTATGGTGTTAAATGCTGAGCTGTAGTCGATGAAAAGCATTTTAACATAATTCCCCCTTCTAGTGTCCAGGTGAGTGAGTGTTGTGTGGAGGAGATGAGAGATGGCATCATCTGTGGAGCGGTTCGGGCGGTATGCAAACTGTAGTGGGTCCAGAGTGTCGGGTAGTGAAGAGATGATGAAGTCTCTGACCAGCCGTTCAAAGCACTTCATCACCACTGATGTGAGGGCTACAGGTCGATAGTCATTGAGGGAAGCAGGATGTGGTTTCTTCGGAACAGGAACAATGATGGACTCTTTGAAGCATGTGGGGATCACCGACTGAGATAAGGAGAGGTTGAATATCTCTGTGAACACAGGTGCAAGCTGGTCTGCGCAGGCTCTGAGGACTCGACCTGAGATGCCGTCTGGTCCTGCTGCTTTCCTGATGTTCACTCTCTTGAAGGCTCTCCTCACGTCATGCTCGGAGATGATGAACGCGTTTCCGGTGCTGGCAGTGACTTCCTCTCTGCAGCCGTTAGCGCCGCTAGCATTAGCAACGCTAGCGTCTTTAGCTGCAGCCTCGAAGCGAGCATAAAAGGTGTTCAGCTCGTCTGCCAGAGTCATGTCCGCGTCCGTCATATGCTTTATAATCCGTTATTGATCTTTTTGTCAGACGTTACTATGGTACACTAAAATATTACTAGCGACAATTATAGTTAGTAAAGAATTTTTAGAAATAGTTAAAAGGTTAAAGCTAAAAATCATCTGCTGAGCTTTAATGCAATCAGTGATTTTATTATTTCAGGTTGAAGCCCACGTACATGTCTGTCTGTCTGTCTTTCTGTACGGCAGAACTCTCTGTCTAACTTATTAATACAAAAATTTTGTGTAGTATCTTACGCATTGTTTACGCTAAGATGTACTTATTTTGTCGTTAACCAGATACACTCCCTTTTAAAAGTCGATTATTACATCTGGTGCATGACTGTTCATAACATGTTTTTTTTTTCTCAACATTTTCATTTGCATGGCTAACACTCTCAGTTTGGATATTTTACATGCCGTCATGCACTGCTGTGGACCCGTGTTTTATCTCCTAGTGGTCTACCACATTTTCATTAGCACCACGGTTTCAGATCATATGAGACAAACTGGTTTTAAACTTCCTGCAGGAAGAATAAACATACAATGATCTATCTATATATCATATTTCTTTGAGGATTCAGTTTTCTAAAGTTAAATACCTTTTTTGGAATAAGCCACGCTGTGTCACATGTTAGTTTGTGTTTTATGAGAATTTGGCCACTTTGTAGGGGAATGACAGTCGTTTCTGTATCTCTTCCGCATACTCTGTGTTTTTCGGTAAACTATCACATTGATTGGTTCTGTTGAGTGATGCGTATAGCCCCACCCACTTCAAGGGAATACGCACTGGCTCCTGCAAGGTTATCTGCAAGGTGCTCCACCATACTGGAAAAGGCCTTGGTCATCACCAATGCCTTCCAACTGTTCTTGGAAGGGTGGGAAAAGTTGCTCTTAGAGGATGTTTTTGTAGTATTTTTTTATTCATGGCTGTGTTCTTAGACAAAATTGTGTGTGAGCCCACTCCCTTGGCTGAGACACAACCTCACACATGAATGGTCTCAGAATGCTGTACTGTTCGCATGACACAAGACGGATGGTTGATTGACAGCATGCCAGGACAGAAGTTGATTAAAAGCGTGCCAGAGTGAATTGCAGAGGTAATGGCAAAGAAGGGTCAATGTAGGCATTTTACACTTATGAAATGCTAGCAATTATACTCCAGTATCCCTCCTGACAAACATATTCATAAACCTGGAACCAGATTTTGTGAAAATTAATATTTGTGCCATTCTCAAAACTTGACTGGCCATGACTGTATATGGGCATAAGTATTTAGCCAAACCTGTTGATTATTGAGTTCAGGTGTTTGTTTCAGTCAGGCCCGTTATCGTCAGTAAAGGGCAATATTAATGCTTCAGCATACCGAGACATCTTGGACAATGATTTGCTTCCAACTAACTTTGTGGTAACAATTTGGGGAAAGCCCTTTTCTATTCCAACATGACTGAGGCCCAGTGCACAAAGTAATTGAAAAATATGTATTTGGAAACAAATACAGGCCAAAAAAAAAATAGGCCAAATGCTTTTGCCTATATAGTGTATATCTGACATTTATATTTCGAACAGATTAGGCTCATAAACTGAGTTTACTGTATAAATCACCTGTGATTCAACATCTTCTTTGGTCTTCATGCTTTAATTTTTTATTTTATTTTAACTCACTATGGTACAAAATTGTGTGTGTCCAAACTTTGGCCAGGTTATGTATGTGATTCTAAATCAGATACAGATCTTCTTCTCAGATCTTCTTCTTCTTAAATCAGATTCTTCTTCTTCTTCTTCTTCTTCTTCTTCTTATTATTATTATTATTATTATTATTATATTCTTGTTACTACAATCAAATCTGGATTGATCTAAATTTTGTACATCAAAGAAAACAAAACAACAACAACAAAAAACGATTGAGGATAAGACCTAATAAACACTTGTACTTGTAGCAAAATTAGAAAGCGTCTGTCATGACTATTCTGTTTTTAAAGGGATTGAAAAAGTAGCCTTTGGAGAAACTGCTGCAGTACAAAGTAAAAATTAAATGAAAACAATAACAGATTTGAACAGTTTTGAGTGCATCACATGAAACTTTGTACCATCACACACGTGGGTGAATTTTGATCTTTTCAGTATGATCTCAAATTTACGTCATGTTAAAGACAAATGCCCTAACAATCAATCAAACATTCATTCAATCAATCAACAAACAAACAAATCAATACATTAAGAAATAAATAAGATTTTTTGCTGTAATTTGTATATGGGCCACTCCTGTATGTAGTGCAAGCATACAAAACTTTCATACAAAACCACTCTTTTTGTGTGTGTGTGTGTGTGTGTGTGTGTGTGTGTGTGTGTGTGTGTGTGTGTCTGTTTTCTACATCACAGAGCAATGCTGATCAATTTATATACAAAAGACATGAAATACTGTATATTTAGTTGAGTTGGGAGTTTCTGTTACAACTTTATGGGACTTTATGGGTTGGACATTGTCTAAACAAATGAGTGGACTTACTTTTATACAAACGTCAACATTCGGTTAGTTAAACTGTGGATTAAATGCTATTCAAATGCGCTGTGATCTCGCTTGACGATGCACGTCTGCACACTTCTGCCCACACTGTCGACACTGTTTTGAGGTGTTAAAGCATCCTTCCTATAGTCCTGATCTCTCTCTCTCTATCGGACTTTCCACTGCTTAGTGCCCTGAAAGCAGCTCTACGAGGACGAATATTCACTTCTGATGAAGAAATGAGACAGCGGTGCATTCATGGCTTGCATGGCTTCAAACATTTTATATACAAAAAATATATATATAAAAAACCTAAGGAAGAATAACAAAGGTGATGAGACCCGAGTCAAGTTTTGCGAGATCTCACCATCATCACTATCATCACCATGGTGATGGTAGTGTGATCATCTGGGACTTTGCAGCTTCAGGACCTGGTCAACCTGAAATTGATGGAGCCATGAATTCTGCGCTCTACCGGATACAAAATCCAAATCCTGAAGGAGAATATTCGGGCATCAGTTTGTGACCTTGAGCTCAAGAGCACTTGGGTTATTCAGCAGGTCAATGATGCAAACACACACCGAGTAATTACGCAGGTAATTACTTTTTCACATAGGGCCAGGCAGGTTTGGACAGGTTTTTTTCCCTTAATAAATTCAATCATCATTTTGAAACTGAATTTTGTACTTACTCAAGTTATCTTTGTGTAATATTAAAATTAGTTTGATGATCGGAACCATTTACGTGTGACAAATATGCCAAAAAAATGTACTTTTAAGCAGTAGCCATATGACATTCACTTTGCATTGCCCAATCAAATGATGAAACATCAAATAAAATCGGTGTTTCAGACTTTACTGACGTGACCCTACTGTATGTGTACAGCATTGCTAAAAGCAGGAGGTCAAAGCAGGCTGGTACGGTCCATTACTGTGGCCCTTTAAAAGATGCAGTGGCGGTGCACAGAACTCGAAAGAGAGAAGAGCATCTGCCTGCCAAAACCCACACTCAGAACCGACAGAACCGACAGAATGAAAGGTCAATGTGCTTTCGATCTTTCATTACATGAACACAAGCTCCCGCCAACGTGCTGCAGCTGACTGCAATGCTGAGCTCTGCGGTTCTGGCAGGCAGAAATTTGTTGGGAAATCTCCCAAGTAAAATGTGCTCAATTTTGTTTAATTCCAACAGCTCAGACAAACAGGCTGTGCATGAGGGAGCAAGGTGAAGTCTCTGTAAAGTACACGCGAATACGCATGCGCGTCCTAAACACAGCGAAAGCCAGTCGTCACATACAGTAAGCCTGTTAAATAAATCTTTTGCTAATCACAATGCCGAGTGTCGCTTGGGACCCTGGAAAGCCAAGCGAATTGAGCTTGTGGGTTTTTTTTTCTTCTGTATTTTGTTCAAGCATAGCACCCAAGGACGCTAGCAAAAAGAGAAGGGAGCCACTTTCAGTTTGGTTTTTAATGCAAATTGCCGGTGCCAAGAGGAATCATAAATTAGGGTTAAATAGGTTTAATGGCTATTTATTTAACATTTCACTTCATTAACATGTCTTTTTTTTTTTTTTAGATAAAAAAATATGATTGTAATGTTGGAAACTGGTAATATTGGTAATATTTTTGAGTGGCTGGAATGGATTACATTTACATTATTCCCTAAGAACTCACCTCCGTAACGGATTAAATTTCTATGCTGCTGTAAAATAAAATAATACTTAAAAGAGGTAATAAGAATAAAAACAAAAAATAGAACAAAATAAAATATTAGTAGAAAAAAAAAGCCAATCCACACACCTTACAAACAAAAGAATAATACACAGAGACAGACATAAATGAATAAGTACGGTGGCTTAGTGGTTAGCACTGTTGCCTCGCACCTGCAGGGTCTGGGTTTGATTCCCGCCTCGAGGTCTGTGTGTGTGGAGTTTGCATGTTCTCCCTGTGCAAAAACACATATATTAGACTAATTGCATATATTAGAAAATCGTTCGTAGTGCGTGAATGTTGACCAGAGGTCCCACAATGGTTGTAAAATGGGAATAAAGCACAATGGTCACCACCATTAGCTCCCACAGCACCTAGTTGGACTACAGAGGTTCTTAGATGGACTTCAACTGCGTATTTGTGTCCAGGATGCAAAACATATTCACGTGTATACCATATGCATAAAAATGGACCACCGGATTCTGCATAATGATAGCAAGTAAACGTTCTTTTTTTTAATGTACAGTATCTAGTATTCTTCTTATATGAGTAAAAACATAAACCAAACAAATGATTATTAAAACTGATTGGGTAAGTTTGTTCACTCATTTCAAGCTTTCTACAGTTTTGTCCTATTGGAGGATTTATTTATTTTTTATTTATTTAAAGCATTTAAAGCATGCTAAAAGCAAGCCCAATTATCTGCCAATCGAATGAGTGAATGTACAGCATGACAGGTGTAAAAGCATCCCCTATTATACAGAGACCGATTTGCTAATATTCGAGATATTTCCACCATCTGCTCTGTTATTATTACTATTTTTTTTTTTTTTTTTTTACAGTGAAGTCATAAGATTAGTGTAACATACAGGTATTTTTTCTGTCTCCAGCTGAAAGGGAGACAAGTTTGCACTCTGATTGAGTCTTTCACACCTCATTCAGTAGAACATCTCTCCATGCGGTCGCTCTTAGATTCAGGTCCTGACACTTTTTAAGTGGCTTTAGATGGATTCTGAATGAATCGTACACGCTGTTGTGTGGAAAGGTTTTCAGCATCCAAATCCTCCCAGACATCACTTTACCATTTTAAGAGCATGCATGTTATCTCATGAAGCGACACAAAGAGCCGGGCTTTTAACTGCAGCATAAAAATACTCCCTTTCTTTCTTTCTTTCTTTCTTTCTTTCTTTCTTTCTTTCTTTCCTTTCTTTCTTTCTTTCTTTCCTTTCTTTCTTTCTTTCCTTTCTTTCTATTTTTTACCGAAACATCCTGCCATGTATGAATACCCCTTGTGTGCAGCTGGTTTTCACAGGACTTTTAAATCGCTCTGTCATTTGGGATTGATTTCATCTGAAAGCATTAGTGGCTGTCAGGCGGTGTAGCCAGTGTAGCTCTGGATTCTGATGTGATGCAGTGATTGGAATGCAGATTAGACCACTCTGGAGTGTCCTTATCAAACCTCAAGGTAAAAACTGAAGAAATCGAAAGAATTCTATCAGAGAGATGGGTGGTTCTGGCTGAGGAAGGGGTTTATTATGGGTGTTTAACATGCTTTACGGAGTGTTCACGATCGATGCACCAGAATAAAGCCGGAGCAGTGTTTAAGCACTGTTACAGACAAATGATTCGTTTCCATTAGGTCCAGTTTTAAGATGCAGGAATTAAAGCTGTTTGAAACTTTTACTCACTTCTTCATTGTCTATACGTCTTTATCATGAGAGTGGACGGGGTGCTAATCCATCACAGGATTCACCCTTATTCACACAGGAACCCTGATTCTTCTAATCAGCAGGTCTTTGGATTGCGGGAGGAAACCGGAGAAACCCCCCAAGCACGGGCAGAACATGCAAACTCCACACACACAGCCCTGAGGTGGGAATGGAACCCGGACCCTGGAGGTGCTGACTACTGAGCCACTGTGCTGCCGGTTTGTGTTATTCTCGGACAATTTGCCCCACTCCGAGAACGCTTTAAGATTCTATTAAGAACTTTATAACAGAGTCTTTCCTTGTTAGAAAGGAGCCCTTTTAGACCACTTTAAGAAATCTAAGAGCTCTAACTCTCACTCATTCTCTAATTCTCTATACCAATTATTGTGTTCACGGTCGTGGGAGGCCTGGAGCTTATCCCAGGCAACTTCGGGCACTTAGGGGTACAAAGCGGGCGTGGTGCCAATCCAATACACTTATGTCTTTGGACTATGGGAGGAAACCGGAGTACCTGGAGGAAACCCACCAAGCACAGGGAGAACATGCAAACTCCATGCACACAGACCACGAGGCCGGAATCGAATCATCGACCCTGGAGGTGCAAGGCCTCAAACCAAAACAACAAAATGGCAGTTAAAAAAAAAAAAATCAATAAAATAAAATAAAAAATAAAAAATAAAAATAAAAATCTATAAAATTAAAAAATAAATAAATAAAAAATTAATAAAATAAATAAATAAAATAAATAAATAAATAAAATAAATAATATATATATTAATCATCAGAGGTAATTAATTACTTAATTAATTAATTAAAATGTTAAATATTTTTATGCAACTCGAAATTCAAATGCAATTCAAAGTGCTTTATGGAGAAACAAAAATGGCAAAAAAAAAAAAAAAAAAACAGTGCTTTTTTGCAAGGAAAAATGCAGCAGAAAACATCAATAGAAATGTAATGGAATTTTCTAGAAAATAGTTATTTACCGTCAAAAATACAAATGAAAAGATGAAAATTTTAAATGAAAAAATTAAAATTAAATAAAAATAAATAAATCAAAAATAAACATTTTTATTTATTCAACTTCAGTCAGTTTAACATTGGTCAGGGTCAAAGGTCAAAGCACAATCAAGCTTAAAGCACGTAGTACATAAAGGAAATAGTCAGACAGATTGATGTCAAAGCAACGGTCAAGGTGTGTGATAGATAACGATGCTTTAAGATAGACATATACGACACTCTTCAAAAGCCTTCTCAAAGATTATAAATGTTCAGTGTCATCAAGGTTTAAGGAGAAGGAAGTTAAGGAATGAATTAATCAAAATACAGAGGAGGGTGCCATCTGCTGGCTGGGAGGACCCATAGCACAAGCTGGTGTGACGATATTCTTCTTCTAGCAACGTTGCATTTTGTTTCTGGTAGAGACTTTGGATTTTTCTTTTCCCAGCTCATATGTCCGTTCTTCTCTCCGTCTGCAGCTCTCTGCTCGGCCTGGATTCCTGCTCATTTGTAAGTACTTTGGATAAGCGTCTGCAAAAAATGTAAATAAGGACGAACTGTGCTGCCTGCGAGCTTCTCCAAAGCTCATCATCGGCGCACGGCCGTCCTCCAGCATCTCCATTAGCTTGCAGTGAAATACGATTACAGAATCCATCTGCTCACCAACAAGACGACTGGATGACATTACAAGTCTACTATATATATATATATATATATATATATATATATATATATATATATATATATATATATATATATATATTTTTTTTTTTTTTATGCTCTTATTAACAATAAGAATCAGATTAGATCAGAATTCCACCTCTAATCCGCAAACCTCCAGAGCTTTTTTTTTATTTTTTTTTTTTTAAAGTCTATTGAATTCCAACTCAAAATTCATCTTTATTAAAAGAAGAAACAAAATCCCAACAATAAACTTACAGTTCTGTTTCTTTGCTTTTCTTTTTATGTTTAAACAGGAAGATCACTAGTCTTTTAGTTTTATTTTTTTTTTTTTTAGAAATTAATTTCTATAACTGTAAATTAAACATTGTGAATCAGTCTGATCACTGTGATCTGTGAAGCGGTGAAACCACAGCATTCTTACAATACAAGTAACCTTAGAAACCTCTTTAACTTAAAACTCAGAGCAAGGAATTCGTTGCTAGCAGAAAATGCACAGATAATAATAATAATAATAATAATAATAATAATAATAATAATAATAATAAAAAAAATTAGCTTTATTAGACTGGGAACTTTGTTTTGTTGAAGATTTTCAGAAATTACGATTATTCACCATCAGGACAGCTTTACAGGACAGACATTTTCTATCCCGGACTGATAGACTGAAACCGGTGAGGCCGACTCATTTCTCCCGCACACATACAATATACATATATACTTTAGACATTTTATACATTTCAGTTACACACTGAAAATATTGTATCTAATTGTAAATATTGATATCTGGTGCACTGCAGTGTCTCTTTTTTTGCACAATACTTCTGCGATTTGTTCGCGTCTATGAATATTCACAAAAATTCATAACTAGAATGTTCATAAGTGGGGGACTTACAGCACTGTACAAAAGTCTTGGACGCAGTTTTGTCTTTCGTAAATAAATTTTGTTTTATACAGTATGGTTATCATGTCTGCATTATTTATGCACCAAACCATTAAATATTTTCAAACATCCCTTCAAAATAAATAAATAAATTAATTAATGAATAAATGAATAACGTTTCAGAAGAATATTTGCATGCCTGCAAGCAAAGTAGCATATACCTGACAGAACAGTTTTTAGATGGAAAATAAAAAGGAGCGAGTGTGACAAAGTTGCCAGAAGAACTCTGGAATGTTCTCCAGCACGCACAGTAAAACCTATAATAATAATAATAATTTAAAAAAAGACTTCTAAGACTTCTACACAGTACGTCAATATTAAAATTAAGGCTGTTAATATTCACGTGTTAATGCATGTGATTAATCTAGAAATTGTAACAATTTTTTCTATTGCAAATATGACCAAGTTTGACCCTAATGGCTTCCCATGATTGAAGTAATGGCTACCCGATTGTGTGCAGTAATGACAAGTTTCGTGCGGATAATAAGATGACTGAGGAAACATCACCGGGGCGGCTGAACAACAAGTTTTATTATAAAAAATCTTCAAGGTGGAAGTTTGGGTAAAACGTAAAAATGTTGTGTGCATGAGATACCTTCAAGGGGAACTATTTTGACCAGAATACATTAAAATGCAAGATGCTGGAGCGGTGGCTCTCGTGGCTAAGGCTCTAGGTCGTTGGTTTTTGGATCTGAGGATCTGAGTTCAAGCCCTCCCGTCAGTGGGTCGCCACACCTCATCCCATGAAGCCACAAAGCCAGTCCATGCAGTGCCGGCCCCAGTGAAGAGCTTTGAATTTTGTTTAAAGTTAATGTTTCCTCTAAGCAGTCTGTCCTGCATTTCTTTATTCCAACATTGCATGTTTGTTATGCAAGAGTATTTAAAAATTGTGATTAATTAGGATTAATCATAGACCATGACTGCGATTAACTAGAATTAAATTTTTAATCGATTGACAGCACTAATTGAAACTTACCGTAACAGCGAATGTGATAAAGAACAAGTCTAGTACTCTAACTGCACCAGTCAAAAGTTCCATGATGTTCCTGATTGATTAATACAAAGTAGGCTACTCATGATATATTTACATTTAGTCATTCAGTCATTTATTATGTATAATAATATCTGTAATAAAGATGTAATATTATTAATGTATTTCCGTTTGTGTGTAGTGTTTCTAAGTTCATGGTTTAAGGTTAAGGTTTATGGCAGAGTAAGCATTTGTTCCTTTTCTTATGACTTCATTTGTACCAAACCAACCAACCAACCAACCAAGAAAAACAAACAAACAAACAAACAAACAAACAAACAAACAAACAAACCAAACAAACAAACAAACAAAAATCCCACTTTTTTAAAATCATTGCATTAAGAGCAGATTAACAATTAAGCTGTATATATTTCATGTCTCAATGTGTACTGAACACTTTAATGATCTGTATATTCAACAGGAAACAGTTTTTAATAACAGAGGTGTGCCATTGTCACAACAGTTGACACAAGCTGTTGTGAGGACACACGTCTGCCTTGTACTATCTTTTATATTAGCTCGATGGCTCAAGAAAGTCCCAAAGCTAAAACCCAACTGTACCGGCGAGTACCTTTGACAAGCACAACTGAATTATTCAAAACCTACAGCGCAGGTCTCGAATACAGAATTTCACCCTCTTGGTAAATTTCAGTAGCAACCGCAAACAGAGAAAGCACATCCATCACCTGTATCTCTGATTTATACCTTCCTGCCCTTAACGTGACAGAATGTTAGATGCAAAACACTAGTCTCGTCTCCGTGCTCTCAAAGATCTAAGAAAGATTAGCATCCGGGGGGAAAAAAAAAAAAAAAAAAAAAAACCTGATGTACATACGGTGTGCAGCTGGTTTGTCTTTGTAGGTATCAACTGGGGAAACTGGAGGGAAAACCAGCTGTTTAATCCAAACTGGCTGCTCATTTTAACGATAACATGTGCAGTAAATACCAGCTCACCAGCTGCTTTATTAAGAATCATAATGTGGCATAATGTGCCAGGAGCTATGTAGGAGTAATGCAGATACAGTACAGGTCAAGAGCTTCAATTTCATATTCTTCACATTCACATGAAACGTCAGCATTGTGATCTCATCTTTATTTCTTTTGCTGTGTTTCTTTTTTTTTTTTTTTTTTTTTTTTAAATAAACATATACAGGGCTCAGGATTGTGCAGTATGGAGTGACTTTCTGTCACATGATGAACTGAATTTGAATTCATTGTAACCAACTATACGAACATGACTGAGCAAAAACATAAATATAAAAAAATGGGTCACACAGGCAAAGAAACAGCAAAAATACACACGATTACGTGTTTTTTATTGTTTAATAATATACTTATTTTGAGAGTTCAAAATTTTTGTGACGTCATTCCCATGTTCCGTTGTTACTGGTAAAACTTACCCCTTATAAAAGTAATGATAACTTTTGTTCTACCTGTCATGTTCCAAAGTCTGAAGCTTCCCCATTAACACCAGCAAGGCTTTCATATAAGCACATTTATATTTTAAATCAGGATTAAACTATGCTGTGTTTTAAGGGTTTTAACGTAGCATGATTGTCGGTGCCAGATTGGCATCTTGAATGGAAGTGGAATATAATAATAATAATAATAATAATAATAATAATAATAATAATAATAATAATAACAACAACAATAATAATATTCAGAACATTTCAAATGATTTTGCCCATGCTCCAGATATTTTCATTGTACAGCAGCTGTACTTATACTGTATGATGTCTTATTGAAAAGATTTAAATCTTTATTTTTAGAAAGTTTTGAAAGAAATTTCTGAGATGTTCATGATGTGCGAGACGTGCAGTCTGTCAGTGCCAGCTAGAAGAAGTGTCACTTAATGAAGTCATAATAATAATAATAATAATAATAATAATAATAATAATAATAATAACAAATCTGATAATGAGATACCCATTATTGGAGTGGTTTGGAGTTTTTCTCATCTCATGCGGTATGTTTTTAACACAGTCAGTGAGAACCTGATACAGTGTACAGAAATTAAATAAGTTTTGGTCTTTTTGCTTTTGTACTCGCAAAACATCTACATGATGTAAAAATAACATAGGTGCATCTAATAAAGTGAGTGGTAAGCGTGGAATAGGCCGTGATGGCACGTACTGTAGAAGGTGGGTGTACCTAATGAAACGGCCAAACACGTGGTGTGCGAAAAGGAAAAACTGACCAAAACTTTGGAACTTCTGACTAATTATCATTCTGTGCTAAGAATATACGGTACATTGTCAGAGCTCATATCATTTGAATAACACATTCACATTAAATGTGAATATCGTGACGATCACAAAACACACTGGGGCGTAAATGTACTGCTTCTGTTATACAGTACATAAAGATAAAGTTGTGATCAATCTATAGATGTTTTTTTTTTCTTTTTCTTTTCTAGTCGAACTAACCAAGTGAGCTATCTAGAAACAGACATCACGTCGATATGGGCAGCACAGGGGTTAAGGCATTGGACTCCTGATAGGACAAGATAAAAGTTCCCAGCACCACTAAGCTGTGACTGTTGGCCCCTTGAGCAATGCCCTTAACCCTCGACTGCTCATATGTGTAATGGGATAAAAGATAAGGGCGTCTTATCTTTTATCCCATTATTTACAGAAATGTAAATATCTGTCAGATGCTGTTGGGCTTTCTGTAGCTTGCTGCCGTTGGTTGCCATTAGCCAGCATATATTATACAAGCTATGCTACAAAGACGCCGCTTTCACATTACCCTGAGCTTTCTCTACTACTGTCTGTAGCAGATACAGTGCCAGTCAAAACGTCTTCTAATTCTAATATTAACAACACTCACTCACACACTGCCTATACCGCTTTATTCTGTATTCAGGGTCTCGGGGTCCTTGAGCCTATCGCAGGAGGTTTAGGGTCCACCATGAGGACACGGTGGGGTCCACCATGGCGGGGGTCCAAAACTTACTGTAGCTCTGCTGCAGAGGAGACGTTCATTTAGGGTCACCAGCCTCAGAAATCACCAATTAAGATGAGAGCCATTATGAAGGATTTACAGAGCGTTCTCAGCGGAAACATCTCAATATCAACTGTTTTACGCTGTAGAAAGAAATAAAAAAAAATCTAGAAAGACTGCGGAATTAGAAGGGGTGTTCAAACTTTTGACTGGAATTGTATTATTAGCGGAACACAGCACCATCTAACATGTATTGCATCTTTCATCCTTTGCAAGGAATCAAATGATCCGGCTAGCTACTGTAGTCTACGGTAGCTTGCTGATCTGGACTAGGCAATAGGAACGGGAATCATCAGGGACCAGCCGATACCATATTATCACGATACCTCCCTGCTGATTCAATTTGTATTGCGATTCTGTAAGTGTAACGACTTCATAAATATCCTGATTCCATATTATTTGTTAACAAACTTAGCAAAGAATTTGCTCCTACCACATACAGTAGGACACTGTGATTCCTGCCAGTGGGTTTAGAGCAGACCACCTGCAGGATTACATAGGAACTGCGACATATTATCACCTGCACACGTACAGTACAGTATAAAATAAAAGTCAAATAAAATAACGACATTTTTGGAGGCAGTGTGGTGCTACAGGAATTGTGAACCGATTCCTCTTCCTCACCAACCTCTCTAAGTAGGTAACAGCTTACCTGGTACGTCCCTGCATAATGTACATGCTCGTGCAGGTTGAGCTCTGAAAAGCCTCAGGTTCTGGCTCGCAGAATTTGCAGAACCTCAGAACAACATGCAGTCGTTCTACAGGAGAAAAAGGTTGAGGACATCATCAGCATGTATGCGTGGCTTCCGGGGAACCTCCGGCAGAGCCTCTTATTACACGATGAAGTTGTTATGGGATATTTCAAATCCAGGGATATCCAAAATTTATACAGTCTGATTGGCAAGAACGTATATGAATAGAAAGTAGACTTTCTGTTTTGTTAAAGATTATATTGACAGACAATGCCAAGACCTAGGCCATGGTGCATGACCTACCAGAAGACACAAAAGATATTTATTTATTTATTTATTTATTTATTAATTTCCCTACTATAAGAGTCAAGCAGCTTGCTGGGCAGTGGTAGCTCCAAGGCTAAGACTTTGGACATTTGAAAAAGTTTGAAATCTTTCATCAAGGCCCTTAACCCTCAGTTGGTCAGCAATATTGAACGATATAAACAGAAGTCGCTCTGGATCTCAAAATCTTGTGACCTTCCAACATTTCTGAAGGTTGTGACCAGAAACGTGTACTAAAGATATTCAGTATCTGATGCTTCATAACCCGAGGCTCTTCTGGTTCTCACGAAACTGAATGACTAACATCTTCTTGCATCAAAGGCTATAAATGGATTGAAACGATTTGATTCCGAAGAAATTCCAAAACTAACAATGATATGTTCTTGTTGTGAAGAAGGCAGCAGATGAAGACGATTGGGACTCCAGAGTGGATCCTGCATTGGATCAAGCATCATCATGAGGACAGGAACAACCAGCCTTCCTTGCTTCCTTCTTTTCTCCCTACCTTCCTCACTCCATATTTAGTAACTGCTGCATCCTTGTCATTGTTGTATTGGATCCAAACCCTCATCATATGACACCATGCGCAAACACAAGCACATTAATTCACACCTACCATTTGCTTATCCTAGGAGTCTGGCAAACCTGGAGATCCTGGAGGAAACCCACCTGGATACAAAGAGAACATGTGGATCATGCTGAGCTACCAAATGTACAATTATGCTACCCTTACATGGGCCACAATTCTGCGTGACCAGACTGAACATGTAGAAATGGAACTAGCCAACCTTTGGATGATGTAATGATGACTGGCACATCCTTCAGCACTCAGTAAGCAGGCTATCAGTAGGTACTGATATTTACACTATATGTTTTGCTCAAGTGACAATCCATTCAGTTTGAAAGTTTAAACTCCTACATTATGTGATAAAAAGAACTTCTGCCAAGGTAGACAGTCTGAATTTCACTATAAAGGCCAAGAGTCTTTTAAAAGACTTGGCCTTTTAACTGTCTGAAAATAAATAATGAAGTACGTTTGAGCTGTCTTGGTATAAAACACTTGAGCTCGATGGAGATTTTAAGATGGAACTGGAGATGGAAACTCTGGGGAACAATAAATACAGATGGAGATATAGAAAAAAAAAATATGACCAGTTGTCATGACAGATCTTTGAGGGATCTGTGATTGGCAGGATTTTCTGCAAGGCGAAGATTTCAGAGGGGTGCAGGATTTCCTGGATTAGCTGAAATCATTTATTTATCTTTGCATTTCTGGCTGATAAGAAAGTTATGTCGAAAAACGTGAAGGCTAAAGCCGCTTCTTTTTCTCCTTTATCTTTGATCTTTAAATCCAAGCATGCAAGCGCAGTAGGTTTTTTAAATTTTTTTTTAGAGTCGAGATCAAAACCATATGAAGTTAAACAGCAGTAACACAATGCAAAGGTGATCAGCAGACAGGAACAGGAAATAGGTTGTGTTAACTTGACAAAGACTGATAGGTGAAGCAAGATTAATGTAATTACAAACAGATGGAATTTATAACTGATGGTAGTCAAACAAGCAAACAAACAAACAAACAAACATGAAAACCCACATTTGGAACAGTGTGCCATCTTGTGGTAACACCTGGAACTGCTTGGTGTGGTTGTAAATCAGGGATCATCAACTCCAGTCCCGGAGGTCCAGTTTAGTGATTCTTCTTTTCAAACACAGTTGATTCAACTAATCTCTCAATTACTAGGTTCAGTGCATGTGTGTTTATGTCAGGGGGCATTACAAATTGTGCTGGAGTTGAACATCCATGTTGAAAATGATAGTACTCAAAAAAAACAAACAAACAAACAAACAAACAAACAAACAAACAAACAAACAAACAAACAAACAAACAAAACACACACACACACACGCACACACACGCACGCACACACACACACACACACACACACACACACACACACACACACACACACACACACAATTGCTATTTTATGATTATAATGAAGTAAAAAAAAAAAAATTATCCATACAAAAAAAAAAACTGTACATTGGAGAAATTTGTGAAAAAATCATTTGAGGAGACGTAACATGAGTAATAGAGCACATCAAGATGGTTTTTGGAATTTTTATTGGGGTTTTCACAGGTGTATTTGGTCGAGCTTGAGATAACATACAGGCCCTGTTTCATCGCAATCGGCCAACGGGACGAGAAGATACAGTATGCTAACGAGAAATTGAAATGGAAAACTTGCTTAGATCATGAAAAAATTGACTTTAGAAAAATCATTAGTTTATTTCAAAATTCAACAGATGGCACTGAACAATTTTTAATACATGCTTATGAGTGTGCAATTGGCATCTACCTAATAAACGCGATCGCACAGCTTCTTCACGATAACATTTGATAAAAACTTTCTCTTCATTCCGAAATTCAACGGACGGCGCTGTACAATTTGTAAAAACACGTTTACGAATGTGCAATTAATTCCGCCTGAGCAAAGTTTTGAATAAATCAGACATTATTTCAAGGTACTGTGTTTTAAACGAGACATTTAGCCAAAATGACATTGAGTTCGTGACGTCTTTATTTGTCACATATACTGTACATTAGAGCACAGTGAAACACTTTCCTCTCTCTGGGGTCGGAGCACTGAGTCAGCCAGGATAATAATGAAATTAAATATAAGTTGGAAACAAAGACATAATATAATAATATACAAGTGTAAAAGAACTGAAAATACCCTATAGTGTTCTAGATGAATAATAATGAAGCAGGCAGTCGGATCACTAGTGAAACACTGGGAAAAGTGCATTGGGGATTATATAGAGAAATAAAGAGAGAGTTTTTACATTCTGCACAATCAAAAGTCCAGGTTGATCGGCCTTTGCCCACTTTGAATCACATACCCAAGAGGGGAGTGTTTAAATGTTTAAAATCCGGATTTAAGTTCGCTATAGTTTTAGTTTTTATATTGAAAGAGCAGCTTGCACAAATCCGGAAGCTATTGATGAAGCTGGCTGTGAGGTTACAAGAGAAGAGGGAAGAGAAGATTCTAATGAGAGCGTCTGTGAACGTCATGAAACGTTGAGAAAGCAGGAAGCAGAGGCAGTCGTTTGTTCCCGTCTCTTGTTCATCTTCCAGCCAATTAATGCATTATGCATGAGTGTCACTCAGACATTCTGAAACAATAGCCATCAGACAGGATACACAGCACAGCCATTTTCCTCCATCAGTCACTCCTATTATGCATCAATAATAATAATAATAATAATACATTTGAAAGGAAGGAATCTTTCTAGTCACCCATAGTCACTGCCCAAAATTCGAATAAATAGCAAATAAATAACATCAAATGGTAAACAACAGCGAAACAATATTAGAAAAAACAATTAAATATTATGTCAGGAAAAGAAAATTCGAATTATAAGCTAACATCAAGTTTAGCTGCAAATTTAAAGGTTTCCTGCATATTACCGCACCTTTTCTAATATCTTACTGTATTTTTATTAACAGCTCATAAATGGTTTAATGTGTACATTTAAATGTTCAAATATTCACATTCGCAATCATGTTCAATAACGAATATTTATACTTTTTAAAGATTTGTAATCCTTTGTACTTCTCACACTTTAATATTTCACTCGTAAATTCTGGTCCTGTGCAATTTAAATGTCTATTTGAATTCTACTTTATTTCGTAAATCCAATTTCCAGTTGAAATATTACTTGATTGCGTTCATTACTTTAACTGTATTTTCTCGTGTAAAGTTTTACTTTGTGTAGTTATTCTGTTTTCTAGCTTAGTTTTCTAGCTTAGTTTTCTAGCTTAGTTCAACTGCATTAGCGTTCCACTGCCTGTCACACCGAGTACGGTTGTTTGGGTAGATGACGCATCAAATGTGAACGTCGCTTCACAACCTATGGAAGGAGTCTCCAGTTTCAGTAGTTTGTTACATTCAATAAGTGATAAAATGTCTAAAGGACAGAGGAGCTTATGAGTTGTTGTTTTTTTCTTTTCTGTTTAAGATGAGACGATGCAATTTGGTCACAATACCAAAGAGAGAATAAAAAGGGAACCATTTAAAGCTGCTATAACGTGAGCAAGAACAGAAAGGAACATGGTTCTATAACAGCACGAGTCATTAATTATTAACAAACAAAGGTAACAAAAAACAGATAAGCACCGAGATACTTTTTTTTCCTTTCCATTCTTATGCTAACCATGCAATACCAAAATGCATGTATTGGCGAATAAAAAAAAAAACGAACAAACAAACAAACAAACAAACAAACAAACAAACAAACAAACAAACAAACAAACAAACAAATAAATAAATAGTGTGCTTGTTACAAGAAACGTTAAAAAATCAAGGGCATGGGATGATAAGAAGGTGCTGCCATGACAGACAGACAGACAGACAGACAGCCAGACAGACAGACAGACAGACAGACAGACAGTATTATAATTGTTCATAATTGTTTACTGAAACAACCCTTACCACATTCTACTACTGTATACCACTACAACTCCTCCAACTTCTACTCTTATTACAAGTACTATTAAAACTAGTAAATGTGGCTACTATTACTATTAATAACTATTAATACAACAAAAACAACAATAGCAACAACAGTGACTACTACTACTATTATTACAACTGCTAATAATAATAACAACAACAACAACAACGACAACAACAAACTGCCACTATTACACGTTCCTTGACCAACGAACATCTAAATATTTTCCTGGATCATCATTTAATTTCCTGAGCATTTGGACTCTTCAGTAACGACTGCACAGTGACAGACCTCGGGGATGACTCTCGTGTACTGTGACTTATGAGCCAGTAGATGGAGCTACAGCATCACACACTTGCTTTCTTGCTTCATTTTTACCCAGCTGCATTTCCTACTGTATATGCAGCATGCTCTCTACTTATTACAGTTTTGATTAAATAACAACACAAATATTTATTCATTCCTGAAATATATTTGTTTCTGTAATATTGTAAAAACTATTTTGGAACAAAAAACTTGCACGACACCAAACAGGGAAGCAGGAAACCTATTTCCACACACTTGCATGCATTTGTATGAATATATGTATGAATGTCCAGTATAACATGACATCATGAAGACAAAACATACATGAACACTTCTAGTGGTATTGTTTTGAATTCATAACATTTCTTTTTCAGTTTATTTGATGCTCTGTAGGAGATAAGCATATGAAAGCTATGTGTATGGTTATTTTTGTGTGTGTGTAAGAAACAGAACAAAATCTTTTCATTTCGCAAGAAACTTTTGGCGTTTTGACAAAGGTAGTTCACAGACAAGGTTGAGAAAATGCCTCGAGGAAAAACTGTAATATGTGCTTCATATTACTAAAGGAAAATAAATGATTGTCTTAATAACATAATTCAATCAAGATTAAAATAAAACGCAGGCCCAAAATGAGATCTGAGAAAAAAGCAGCATTCAAAAATTAATTGAAAGTTTACATCCTAAACAACCACAAAACATACTGTACGATTAAATATAAATAAAATAATTAACATTAATTAACATATACATAAACATAAGAAAAAGGCCAAAACGTTACAGATAAATGAACATTACGAATTTTCTCTCAACTCAAGTAGCATGAAGAAATATATAGTTTTTAATTGGTGGACTTCTA
>QNUK01000333.1:757500-762500 GCA_013621035.1 Clarias magur
TAACGTTTAAATCTCATATTAAAACAATTAACTTTATAACCGTGACAATGTTTAAAATGTATTTTCTTTCTTTGCTTGTTTGTTTGTTTGTTTGTGTTTACATGTTTACATATATACATTATACATAAACTACAAAATGGAAACTCTGTCCTGAAGAAAATCTCTGACACTGGAGACTCCTTCCACACATGTCAAACAGTTGCAGTGAATGTCTGTGTGAATGAGCTGTCACTAAAGGAAATGATAATAAACCTCTTACCCTACTTCATATAATATTAATAAATGTTCGGTATTAATCTCACACCTTTTTGAAAGCATCAGGATTGTGAATTGCACATTGCTGTGATGTCACGTCATACGGTAGCTTCAGATTAAGGAAGGTGCTTCAGGTGTCCTGATGGAGACATGTTTGAACCTGAAAAATAAGTGTTTATTTATTTATTTATTTATTTATTTACGAAGGCAACACTCTCATGACCGCCCCACTAACACACAATAGCACTGACAAAGAAACACGAGCTTCAACCTCCAGGATTTAAAAACATGTAGATGGAGGATGAATAAAAAGCATCGGATTTTTACTACAAAACGCTTTTTAGTCTGAAAGTAAAAATGTAACTTTAAGAATTAAATCCTGACTACACAGTTTTATTGGTGTGTTTTATAAGGGGAAGTGCACTCAGGGTGGCAGTTTTGTGATTTGTGTAATTTAATGAGCGCACTAAAAAAAAAAGGGAAATTAATGCAAATTGATACATAAATCGACACAACGTTTGTGTTGCATATCCACCAATGAGACTGGACACAATGCCGGCGGATCGTCTGATCTAATTCTGGCTTCATTTTCTCTAACAGCCGCTCACAAGGCCGCGCAGCTGTGTTAGCACTGTGTTCGAGTTTCTATAGCAGATTAAAAAAAAAACAAAAAAAAACGTGTAGATATAATTACTGATATTATTATTAAAAAAGGGGGGAGATGTTTATTTGTCATATATGGAAGGAGTCTCCAGTGTCTGAGTTAAAGCTGTAGTGATTGTTCATTAATTAATTATTTAATTCATTAATCCATTCTCTATACCACATATCATGTACAGGATTGTGAAACATTAAACATAATTATTATTAATGAATAATAAAAAAAAAGAAAACTTTTCTGTTGTATTATTAAAATGTTGTTGTGAACGGTATCTCAGCTCCATCACGTCACCATGTCTTTGATTATTTACCTGCAACCGCATGACACAAAGAGTTTTCTTCCTTCTGTAAAATATTTTCTAAATTATAGAATGTTGGGTTACGCCAAACTCTATAAAAATATATATAAAACATTCAGTGTGTGTATTAATTGCTTGTATATGATGTTTGGCACTGTATTGTACACTTTGTTTTTTTTTTTTTTTTTGCACTTGTTGTACATTCCTGTCTAAGTTCATGATGCATGTAAAGATATTTCTGTAAGTCATGAACTTGATGGATTGCTAAAAGCCAATAAAACGCTTAATAAATGCTAAAACACAAAAATGGTACAATTAGGGCTCGTATTTTAAGTGTGAATAGAGTGCACGCTAGTAATGAGCGCTGATGTTCATTTTCTTCATTTAAAAACGTTGACCCATTTGTTATGATTCATTATATGGTGTATGATTAAATACAACAAACATAAATCGACACATTTATGTTTGTAAACATAAATGCAATTATGGTGCATTGATCATTCTATATTCTATATTCTGTATACTACCTTTGAATTTTATATGTCTTTTTTATGATGAATGCATTTTTCAAATTGTGTCTCTATTATTATTATTATTATTATTATTATTATTATTATTATTATTGTATAGATTGTATAGCATTTATGGATTTTCTATCCTGACTTTCATAATGGCTGAAGTCCAGAGTTCCCATTCTGTGCTTTTCATTCTACCGCTGAACACTTTCGAAAACTTTAGATTTTTAGATGATGAATCTACATCTATAGGAAACGTTGCCAGAAACTGGAATAAATCAAGAGCTAAAGCGCACTTGGCAGTGAATCAGAGCAGATATAAATCAAGCTAAAAAAATGTCATTTGTTCTCTATCCATGTCATGCTTTCTAGTTTATAGCTGCACCTGACTGTGTCGATAAAATTCTCTAACTGTGAAATATTTTACTATTTTTTTCTTTTTAAAATAAAGATGATGCTTTATCTCTTGCATGAATCTCTGATATGCTGCCTGGACCATTTTTTTCTTTTCTTTCTCTCCCGCCCCCCTTTTAAAGCAACATTTACATTTTACAACAGTTAAAGCAGTTCAGAGTGCTTGCCTATTTTTGGAAACAGGCTTTTCCCCAGAAGAGAGAGTAACAGCTCATCCATGTTATACCTTCTTCTGTAAAGAGATTTTTTTTTATTATTGTGATCATATATAGAAGGAGTCTCCAGTTTCAGTGTCATACAGTAGGTCATGCTGTACATTTAGGATTTCTGACATCTCAAAGGAGTTCTAACTAATGTTATGTCAAATAAACTTCGATTACATAACGTAGTATCTTAATTACAGTCACAGTTAGTGTTTTTTTTCCCTGTGTAAATTTTGTATTTATTGTAAACTTATAAGGAATATCATCCTTCTTTTGCAATGTGTTGTCGCATGTATTTGCGTACAATATTGCATTAAAAAATGTATTACAATTGTTTTTATTAATGTTTCAACATGTGTATTGATTTACATGTAAGCATATTTAAACAAACGAACAAAAAAAAAACAACAGTTGCTTAGCTTAAAAATTCTCAGTAGTGCATCTGTTACAATTGTAACAAGTTCAACGTTACACTGTAGATTTCTGTGTACATTCTTAATAAAAATGAAATGATATACATTTGTTAATATAGTAGCGATACTGAACACTTTTATAGATAATAGAGATGGGAAATTATTATATTATAAACATTACTATAAGGTGTATAATGCATTTTCATAGATCATTGTAACAAAATACCTCTAATATTACGTTATTAATATTTCTAGTTCATGATCAAGTCCGGCTTAATTTATTATGAGGAGGATTCTGTGCTGGAACTCTAGGTGGCAGTGTCCTCCATGTTTAAAGACGCAGCTAAAGACTCAGCATCGTATCGCTCAATCTTTCCATGAAAAAAAAAAAAAAAAAAAATCACACACACAGTGTAGTTTAAGGACAAAAACTGACATCTTGAAAATAAATGATTTGATTCTTACTTTATAAATTTATAATACAGTTTCAGATGAAGTTAAAGGGGTGAACCTGTTCTTATCAGATTAAACGACTGAATCACTGAGGGTAACATCCTGATCATCTTGTTAATGTATTTATTTTATTCTAAAACGGGCCTCATTGGGGAGAAGTTCTTTGAGGAAATGAATCACACTAACGGTGCTTATAATTCTTTGTAAATTTGGTAATGATTAATTGTAAGCAGTTTTATAATGTCTCATAAAAATCTAATAATGTACCATGAGTATTTCTGCGCCATAAAACATATGGGGCAATTTATGATGTTATAATTAATTCACAAGCCAACACAGAGTATACAGTACATCATTATCATTATTAGTGAAAAGGAATGGCAGTTCATAGCAATGCTTATAATGCCTGTATATCACACACACACACACACACACACACACACACACACACACACACACACACACATATATATATATATATATATTGTATGAAACAGGATAGTTATATATTTTCAGTCACTGAATACAAAGGCGGGTCTGTGTCTTTGGTATTGTTGTTAAATGTGTTGTAAATTTGTGCTGTAAACCATTTAGCAGGTTAATAATATACACTGCATCATTAAGATATTGTTATTAAGAATTAAGCACTTTCTGACATTTTTTTCTTCTTCAATAAAATAACAGTGCATATTGTGTAATGGCTTATGAATGCATTTATGGATGCACAGGAAGACCTCAATGCTTCAGGAAAGGAGAAATTATTATTCAAGGCCCATCCTTTAATTGCCTTAAAAGCCTATCAGACAGGGTGGAAGTCCAGTGAAGCAGGCATCTGTGATATGCATGAAGGTTTAATTATTTGGAAATATGTAAAAGGGTATAATCGCACTGGCTCGTTTATGGAGGAGCGGTGTAATAAATGCTGAGCACTTAATCTCCATTTGGTCACTGAGCGTTATGTATGTGTAGGAGCTGTTCCGATTCTCAGCCAATCGCTGGATAACATCAAGGGATTCTTGTGTGAAAACAAGTTTCAGATCTGATACAGGAGGAATGAGAGACTTCAGGATGTGTGCCATTTGTGCCATTAACCCTAACGCCCTGAACAGAGGTGGGCAAAGTGCACAAATCCTGTACTTGAGTAAAAGTAGAGATTCCCCTGGGCAAATATTACTCAAGTAAAAGGTGAAGTCCTCGGATTACAGGTGTAGTTGAGTTGTCGCTGCTCCTGTCGCGTGGTCACTACAGGCCTGTTTCCCGATTGTGAGCATCCTGCTTGCATCACTGTCGGCAACACTCAGATTCACTCCTGATTTCAAGCATCTGTTGCATTATTAAGCGTGTCTTGAAGGAAATGTCATGCAATTATGCATACTAGACAGCAGGTGGGGAAATTCTCGCTAGAAACACAACGCATCACTGTCGTTATGTAACGCAATGCCGTGAAGAAAATGCAGTGAAGTATGAGTACAGATCATTTTTTTTTATGGTGTAGTGGAGTCAAAGTACTAATAAAACTACTCAAGTAAAATAAAGACATGTAAAATATGTTAATAAATACAGTAAAGAAGTACTCGGTTACTTTCCACCTCTGGTCCTGAAGTGTTTGATTTCTTTTATAGAACAGCAATTCATCACAGTTATGTATGATTGTTAAACAACAAAAACAACATAGACTTTTTAATTCGTTCGTCGTCACATTTAATGATGAATCATGTACTTTTGTTATACAAGTTATGATACAAGTACTGGAAAGGCACATCATGTCATAATTTCATCACTGGGCTG
>QNUK01000333.1:767500-783160 GCA_013621035.1 Clarias magur
ACAGCATTTTCTGTTGGATTACCCATTAGAGTTAATTGTTTGGATTTACGATTGGCGGATTGGTGACTCTAAATTGTCCCTAACTATGAACAGGTGTTGATGGGCTGGATTCCCATCCTGGGTGTATTCCTACCTCACACCAAGTGTTCTGGGAAACTGGCCCTGGATCCAACCACCAGGTACTGAAGAAAACGTTCAACAGCTACGATATTGAAGTTTTTGTTTGACACGTTCAGATTCAGTTTGACTTCAGTTGTCGCTTAACCACGTGATACATTGTGCATCGTGACTTTTGAACACCGTGCCGTTTGCTTCGATTCCCCAATCTCTCCTACTTCCTTTTCTCATTTCATTGTGCATGCAGTCATAACACGCCACTCTTTTTCCTACCGCCCTCGCTCCTAATCTGTCTCCCTGCACTGTCCTACAGACCCATGTGTTTAGGATTTGTCTGCTTCATTACGGGAGTTTAGAGTGAGGAGAAGAGAAATATTTACTTTACGAGGGCACTTTACAATAAGAGCGCTGTTTCTCTTGTTTGGACGGTTCTGCAGGTGCAGTTCTTATGGCCTGAAGTGATGCCTTCATAAACCACAGCAGAACATTAAACAGCAGATGTGCTCTCGGGAGACGTGCCATTAGCCAGCTCGAGTGCTTTGCACCCTCGGTTTGTAACTGGAAACTTATACAGACAGAACAGAGAACAGAAACGTATTAGATCTGACAGTAGGCACGGCCCCGTTGTTTCATGCCACCCCCGAGAGCCAATTACGCGTTTTTCAGACTTGGATCTAAGGAGAAAAGAACGATTTTCTGAACAAAAATCTAAAACATATTCAAATGTTTGAGGACATAGTACAGTAACCTAAGCGCAATAACAGCTATATTAATAGAAACGAGTTAGTCAATCTGAAGGTCTTAATTAATTTTCTATTATAGCGACTCTGAGGATACTAGTGCAAGTGTCAAAATGTTTATATTAATTCGCTTGTTTGTTATTGTTTCCATAGGAACGGCTTGGCAACTTGCAAGGACGACTGCAACAAATTGTAAGATTTTCTCTAATTAGCATAAAATTATGGAAGGAGTCTCCAGTCTCAGTCAAACTGTAACTTTATGCTTTGCTGACATCAGGACAAATTAGTTTCTTACTCTTTGTGGATTCTTGGCAACATGATTGTTCCTTTTAAAAGAGAGAAAAACGGAGACAATGATGAGGACACTGTATGACTGTTTATACAGTAGCTGCTCTAACAAGGACGATAAGATCAGAAACTGTTCCACAAGTTAAAACACAGTACAAACAAACTGGAATTTTATTTGCGGTCGTTTGATTAGCTGAGAATTGTAATTGTTGCCAAATTTCTGCGCGTTCAACTTAATAAAAGACATGCTGTTTTGGGAAAACCTCTTACAATTTTCTCTCCTACTAACACATAAGGGATAAGTCAATTATTTAAAATATTAAGTTAGTGTCATAGTGTGCATGCAGTAAGACGTTTTTCTTGTTAGGAAAATAGATCTGGATGAAATAAAAATAGGCTTGAAAAAAAACAACAAAAAAACAAAAAACAAAAAACAAATGTAGATATAATAAGAGTAGACATTTTACACCAGGACACATAATAAGCATTTGAAATGGTGTGTTTTTCTCTCATCTACAAACCTACAGCGCCTCTGTGAACCCCCGGTGTGCTGGAGAAAAGTTTAAGACGAGCTGGTAACTGCCGCACATTTTCCCTCTCTCGCTGAGGTAAATCGAAGGCTCTGGCACCGGCGCAGCACCGAGCCTGAGTGAAACCTTCAGCACCACCGTTTAGTCCATCACTCATCCTGACTGCATCCATCAGCATCACTTTTTATGCAGTTACAAGCGAGCAGGCCTCCACCACATGCTTTTGCCCAGACTGCGGGTGATTACTGCACAGCAGCTGCTCCGCTGCACGGCGGTGTGGATGACTTTCCTCTCGTTTATTTTTATTGAAATACTTTCGATTTTCCTTATAAAAAATAACAAATTTAATGTATTACTTGTACTTATTACCGCCAAGCTGATTCAGCATTATAATCATCCTGTCTGATGTCAAGAGCTGCAGACATGGAAAATGAATATATTTGCAGATAATGTGACAGACTGTAAATGTGAAATAAATAATCAGCGGTGTGATGAACTATTATTACTGTTAACACCATGCAAACTTTGCTGTAAAACATATTATGATTAAAAAAAATGTATTAAGAGATAACACATCAACCTTTTTATATTTGAAGCTACATTTAATGTTGTAAAGTGTATTCAAATAATAATAATAATAGTAATAATAAAATTTAAATACATAAAATACATAAAATGATTAAATATAATAATAATAATAATAATAATAATAATAATAAAATTAAAATACATAAAATACATAAAATGATTAAATATAATAATAATAATAATAATAATAATAATAATAATAATAATAAAAATTTAAATACATAAAAATGATAAACTATAATAATATAATAATAATAATAATAATAATAAATAATAATAATTCTTATTATTATTTCTATTGTAGTAGCTATAAATAATTTGTTTCCTCATCTGGCTCTTTTTTTTCATCCTTTTTTTAAAATTAAAAATACAAAGCGTAGACTCATTTGTCATGAAAATGTTTCCAAGCTTGCCGCTGACACTGAAGATTTATTTCCTAAGCGTTAAATAAACACCTTCTTATTGGAAACTGTATGTACTGTATATGAGCATTTTGACAGCAAAATGAGATTTATCCATGTTGGCAGTTTTGTGAAATTCTTTTTTTTTTCCTTCCAAAAATGAATCCAGAAATATTAGAAACTGAAAGAGAATATTTTGTGCTTGGGTTCTTTAAGTCACAAATGTAAAAAAAAAAAAAAAAAAAAAAAAAAAGTATTTTTCTCAAAATATTAGGTTAAAGTTGTTTTCAGTATATCCGTGTAAATTTTGTGTGATTTTGTCCACCCCACATGGTTAGTGTTGTTTCTCTGCTTTGCCAAGTCAATTTTATGTCAATTTTATTTGTATAGCGCTTTTAACAATTGACATTGTCGCAAAGCAGCTTTACACAATCAAAAGAAGTAAGTTTTTATGCAATGTGTATGAATCAAAATGATAAGATTGTCCCTGATGAGCAAGCCGAGGGTGACGGTGGCAAGGAAAAACTCCCTGAGATGGTAATAGGAAGAAACCTTGAGAGGAACCAGACTCAACAGGGAACCCATCCTCATCTGGGTGATAACGGATAGCAGAGAATGATCAGCATAATAATGTGTACTGGAAGTTCAGTGTAACAGGAGATGTGTTAAAATTAAAATGAAAAGGAGTCCAGTTTGTTCCCGGAGGCTCAGGTAGACTGTAGGAGATTCCAGTCCTGAGCTATCGAACAACTGAAGTCACAGGTCCCCAGAGCATCAATCGATGATAGGACAGTCTTCATTGAAACCATCCCCAGCCACCAAGCGCATCCAGGCAGACCACACGGGGCATCCATGTGACGGGATCTCCAACCAGAAGCAGGACTCCAGGACGGGTTAGACGGCTTCAGAGGGCAGAGGGGTCTGGATCACTGGCAACTCAGGAGCGAACATGTATAGCTCGACAGAGAGACAGAGAGAGGGAAAGGAGAGAGGGAGAGAAAGAGAGAGCAGAAAAGGAGAGAACAGAAAATAAGGAGAGATGGCAGTTGGGTATGGTCACAGTCAACATGTATAAGGTGAATGTATATTAGTGCAAAGTGCAAGCAGGGACTCCGGCAGGACTAACTATAACAGCATAACTAAAAGGGAGAGCCAGAAGGAAACACAAACATGAGGGCTCCCTGAGATGTAAAGCAACCAATCACCTCACCGTCAACAAACCTGAGTGAACAATGAGAGTGGGAGGACAGCATCTAAACATACCAGTTCACCAGAATACTCTACGTCCATGAGTCCCCCAGATCTGCTCCTTTACCTAAGGTTAATCTATTTACAAAAATGCTTGGCTAAATAAATAAGTTTTTAGCCTAGACTTAAACACTGGGACTGTGTCTGAGTCCCGAACATTAACAGGAAGACTACTCCATAACTTTGGGGCTTTGTAAGAAAAAGCTCCGCCCCCTGCTGTAGTTTTAATAATACGTGGTACTGACAGGCAGCCTGCATCCTTTGATCGAAGTAGGCGTGGTGGATCGTAAGACACTAACAGTTCACTCAGATACTGTGGCGCGAGACCATTTAGTGCTTTAAATGTCAAAAGTAGTATCTTAAAATCGATGTGAAATTTCACAGGGAGCCAATGCAGTGTAGATAAGATAGGGGTGATGTGCTCGTATCTTCTGGTTCTAGTGAGGACTCTCGCTGCTGCATTCTGAACTAACTGAAGCTTGTTTATACACCTAGTTGAACAACCAGACAGTAAGGCGTTACAATAGTCCAACCTAGAGGTGATAAAAGCATGAACTAGTTTTTCTGCATCATTTAGTGACAATATGTTTCTTACCTTGGCAATATTTCTAAGGTGAAAGAAAGCTATCCTGGTGATATTATCTACATGAGCTTCAAACGAAAGGCTGGAATCTATAATCACACCGAGGTCTTTTACTGTTGCACTTGATGGAACAGAAAGGCCATCTAAAGTTACAGTCTGATCAGAAAGCTTACTTCTAGCTACTTGTGGTCCTATGACCAGAACTTCTGTCTTATCAGGATTAAGCAGAAGAAAATTAATTAACATCCAATCTCTTATGTCCTGCACACACTGCTCAATTTTAGCAACCTGGTTTTTCTCTTCTGGTTTTGCTGAGACATATAATTGTGTGTCATCAGCATAACAATGAAAACTAATACCATGTTTATGAATTATGTTGCCCAGAGGAAGCATGTAAAGGGAAAAAAGCAGGGGGCCTAAAACTGAGCCCTGTGGAACACCAAACCTGTGGAACATGAGGAATGGTCACCATCTAAATCTACAAACTGATAACGATCAGTTAAATAGGATCTGAGCTACAAGAGGGCAGTTCCCTTAATTCCAACTACCTTTTCTAATCTGTGAAGGAGAATACTATGATCAATGGTGTCGAAAGCTGCACTGAGGTCCAGTAACACAAGTATAGTGACGCAACCCTGATCAGAGGCACATAGGAGGTCGTTTACTACTTTAACAAGTGCTGTCTCTGTGCTGTGATGAGGCCTAAATCCTGACTGATACACTTCATTTATGCTATTTCTGTGTAGATGTGAACAAATCTGCTGTGATACTACCTTTTCCAAAATCTTGGAGATAAAGGGAAGGTTTGATATCGGCCTGTAATTAGAAAGCAGACAGGGGTCAAGGTCAGGTTTCTTGATTAGCTAACATTATCTAAGCTATATCGAAGTGCTGACTCTAGTTATTCATTCGCCTGTTCGAGTTCTGTGAAGTCAGATGGCGATCCAATCAAAGTTGATAATTCTGGAAGATTACTGATAAAACTCTGTGCGGTATTTGATGTAAATGTACGTTTAAGGCGGAAGCGCGGTGCTGTGCGTACATTATTACTATGCCACGCTTTAATCGAGACAAGGTAGTGATCCGAGATAACTTCAGACTGTGGAATTGTGGTGCTTTGTGATCCTCTAACAATATTACTGTTAAGTGCTACTTGGCGCTGAGAATGAGCAAAATGTCAGAAAATGGTGTTTATCTCATTTTGCCAAAAAAAAAAAAGAAAAGAAAAAGCTAAGTCTATATGAACTGCTCTTATTGAAAAGCAATCAGCACCTTCTGACCAATTAGGTTATGAAATGAATGGAAGATTTATAGAAACTTTATATTAGATTGTAGATTTTGTGTAAAAGTAGGTCGGGTATGGACGTAAAAATCCGAGTGCATTAGAAATTGCAGAAATATGTTCCTCATTATTTTAGCCTCATTAACTGCCTCAGTGAAAAAAGCCATTATCAAAAAGTTTACGATTCTTAGATTCAGGTAGGTACTTTCTACTTACACATGTTCTATTTTTCGGGGATACAAACTTTTTTGCATTTGAGTGCATTGCAGTATTACTAAGTGCTCGCTCAACAGGACACAAACTTTCGGACCTTGGTGTATCTGCTTCCTACAGCAATGCACCCTGCGGTCCCTTTTTATTTATTTATTTATTTATTTTTTTTACGAATCTGGTTTATCATTATAAACATGGCATCTTACTTCTGCTGATTATAATTACTGCCTTGTGATTATATACGGTGTGTCCCCGTTCCCCTCAGCCATTAACACCGTTAGAGACCGGAAAACTCAGCCGCGGCTCGGGCGCCTCTTTTAGCCAGCGCATCATTTCACTGCCCGCGGCGGCTCGGGGGAGATCAGGGCTTCACTCGGAAAATGTGGGTTAAGCTGATGGTTAACGAAGAACGCCTCGGAAGCATGTTTTCATTTCCCCCGATTACCTGTAAGTTTTCTGCTTATCTTTTCATTGAACGTCCCCAGGGCGAAAAGGAGAGCGGAGTGGAACCCCTGAAGAGTTTAATTACCGATCGGAGCTAGCACTGAGGCTCGTCAGAAAGTCTGAGATGCCTTTTAATGCCCTCCCCTGCTGCTTTGTTTTATGTGAGTAAAGCATGCAAATGAGCCACTTAGTAACCACATCAATTACCCACCTGGTCTCTTATTAAGGCGATGGCGTTGTTTGCAGAATGATCGTTACAAGCGAGCTGAGATGAATGCGACTGAGATCCGCTTAAGACTGTCGCTTTAAAATGTGCTGTGGAGCCAATTAGGGCAAAAGGGCCTCGTCTTTTGAGACAGAGGGGAAATGAAAAGAGGTGCAGAACAACAACATTAACTCACTGGTACTGTGCTGAGCTTAGAGTCATGATTTTTCGATATAGCGAATTGTCCCCTGATAACCTACTACATTACTAGAGCAGCGCTTCTCAACCTGCTGCTCTTTATTACGGTAAGTTATTTTTGTTTATTAAATTATATATATATATATATATATATAAAAGACAGAACTGACACTGCAAGTAAAAAGTTCTCTTTTTGTGCGAAACGTTTCCCGTTTCCCAGAAGCATCATATAATGGCGTAGAAGGAAGGGCAGAAGGAGTATTTAAAGTGATCCTCTACCACTACGCTACTATCTTTCTTAGTGTTCAGTGATCATTATGCCATATGGTCTGCAGACAAAACATGGTATCGGTGCTAAAAAAAAAAAAAAAAAACTGTCTCACCTAGGAGAAAAAGTGGATTTTCAAATAACGCCATTTTTCTTAACATTTAAAGCTTCTTATCCCCAGAATCTCCAGATCCATGCTTGTTTGCATACACATTTATATTTTTATCAGATAAAAAGAAGCACATTTGCTAAATACGGTTTCATGCCCTTCTATGTAGTGTCCGTAACCTTTTTTAATTCAAATCTTTCAGTGATATTAATCCTTCATCATTTAGATGAAACTTGGCCAATTTATATAAACTTGGCAAATTATAATATGTATTATTCTAAAATGCAAAATTGCTAAGATATTGCAGCAGGAATTTGACATGGTTACGGACACTACAGATTTTTTACTTTTTTTACAAAAAAACGGAATGCTTTAATTTAGGCAAAAGTTTTCACAGGTCATTTTATTCCAGAAGCTTCCCCCAATTTTACCATCGTCAATACTCCTAAAGAAAGATAAATAATTTGCATTTTAAATGATTATTGTATGAAGTGAGACACTATTACGCTGAAAAATGGCCATTTTTGGATCAAATATAAGAGCATCTCTTCAAAAGTTAGCAATTGGTCACTTCTATGTTGCATACATTTCATAAGAAGATTTTTGGCGCACACACATTTTCTGTATTATATGCATTATTTTTATATGCTGTATTTTTTCCTGATGTTGTGTGTTCAAGTTGTGTTGTTGAATGAACCAACACATTAAAGTCTTTAAAGACAGTAAGTTCAATAATTAGCAAATGCTAATAAACAAAATCACTCTCTCACTCACTCACTCACTCACTCACTCACTCACTCACTTAGAGTTTGGGATTGAGAAGGTTAAAATTGAGTGGCCTAGTTTCCAAGTGGAGCAGCGGTAAAGTGCTCGTCCTATCATCCACAGACCGCGAGTTCGAATCCCGAGTGATGCTAAAGCCTCTCGCAGCCGGGGGGGGTGGGACGGGAAGCACGTCTCACTTTCATATCAATCATGGATTTACAGCCAATCATGTAGAACAGCGCAGTCCTCCAAGTGTGAGCGTGTGTTGGTTGCATCATGTGGCTTGACAGAAAGCATGTGATGGCCATCGCCATCCCTGGTTGGTGCTCACTTGTAGCCTTGATGTGAAAGTGCCCTGATGGTAGGTGGGAATTGGCCTCGACTAAAACTGTGCAGATAAATCGGGAAAAAAAAAAAAAAAAAAAAAATATATATATATATATATATATATATATATATAGGGGTGGCAGTCGAAATATTGGGAGAGTTAAATAGTAATGCACACATTTACGGAAAACAAAACAAACAAAAAAAACAAGGTTAACATTGTACTAACAGGGCTACATCTTATAGCGTATGCAAGCATTACAACTTCAATATCAATAACCAACAGATGCTAATAACAACATAAAGAAATATAGTGTTATTACCCCAAATAAGGTTCATGCAAAACCCCATCGAACTGGTTCATTCAGTTTTGGAACAGAAATATCACACTGCTGTGTTAGATAGCTAAACGCGCTCATTCCTGCGTAGCATCACACACATTGAGGAGCTTTATTTCCAGTGTTGGAAACAACAACAACAACAATAACAACAACAACAACTATTCCTACTGTCACCGCTGCTAATACTGATGTCTTATCCAGGTGATCTGGTTCCGTGCATCAGGCACCGTTCTGCTGATTAATTCCTGCATCTCGCCAATTAAACAAATCCACAGTATAAACAGTGCCAGTGCCAAAAGGTAGAGATGCTCTTAAGGAAGGTGGAGTAAAAAAAAAAAAGAGCAACCCCCACCCCCCCACCCCTTATTTTCCTTTGCACTTTATCTACTTCATTTAAAATGGATGAAAGTGATTAAAATCTGCAGTAGTTTCTAAGCACTTAGAAGCCTCCTTGTGATGGAGAGGTGATCCTGAACGCTTGGCTTTAGATGAAGATGAAAGAAGCTTTAAAGCGGAGACGTAGCGGGCGCTAATTGAGCGCCGCATTGTGCAACATGAATCTGAATACATTTCGACGTAATTACTGCAGAGTTAAAGCAGCATTTATTTTCCCTCGGCGCGGCGGCGGCGGCGGCGGCGAGGTGTGAACACGTTGTTAAATAGGGGAGATTAGCTATACGCTCGCGTTGGTCTGCATTGCAGTGAGTCTACTGTACTGTACATTCACTCCCCGGATCGACCGCATGTTTTTATTTATTTTATAATTTCTTTTAATTAGATTGTTGCAGCACGACGGGACGGGAGTGCATCTTGTCGTTACCAGGGTTCACTTTTTGGCTTATTTTTGATTTCAGGTAACACACACAGTTGCCACTTTATTAGGTACACCTTTCCAGTACTGGGTTGGACCCCATTTTGCCCTCGGAACAGCCTCAGTTCTTCAACAAGGTGCTGGAAACGTTCCTTAGAGATTTTATTCATATTGACACGGCATTGTTAGTTCCTTTGTCTTTTGCACATCCATGACGCGGATCTCACGTTCTACCAAATCCCCAAGGTGGGGAATTTATTGGATTGAGATTTGAGTGCGTTATCAGGTGATCGTGAGAGAATAAACATAAGCATCAATACGCAGGAAGGCTGTGACATTTAAATCATGATCAGTTGGTAGTAAGGGGCCCAAAGTGTGGCAAAAACATCTCACCCACACCATTACACCACCACCACCACCACCACCACTATCCTAAACCGCAAAATGACTCTTATTAAATCAATCGATCAATCAAACAAACAAACAAACAAACAAACCGAAGAAGAACAAAACCGGCCACATTTTAGCTGTAGGAAGAAAGCAGACAAGAAGTGCGATTTATTTATTTATTTAAATTCAGACAATTGTGTATCGGTCTTTGAAGATGGAGAGCAACGTGAACAGTGACCAGGAAGAATATTGTTAATACATATTCATTAATATCAATATACCTTCAAATTAAAATGAATGAATGCCGTATATTCAGTGGCTTAGTGGTTAGCGCTGTCACCTCGCACCTCCACGATCCGGGTTCGACTCCTGCCTCGGGTGGAGTTTGCTGCGCTTGGTGGGTTTCCTCCAGGTTCTCCAGTTTCCTCCCACGGTTCAAAGACATGCAGATTAGACTAATTGGTGTTCCCAAATTTCCCATTGTGTGTGAATGAGCATGTGGGTCCAGGGTGTACCCCGCCTCGTGCCCTAAGCCTCCTGCGATAGGCTCCTGGCAACCCGTGACCCAGAATACAGCATAAAACGGTACTGTACTGTATAGCTGATGAGTGATTGAGAAATATATTTTAGGTTTTAAGAAATGATCAAAACAACTGTTATAAAAATGATTAAAATACAGCGAACACCCGCTTTTTGTTCTTACATTTTAACACCGAATTCTCTGACCCGTCTGCATCCTGCCACCCTGTAAAGGGCGAAGCTCTAAGTCTGAGTTCAGAAGCAATAATTCACATGTATTTTTAGACCGGTAATATATTCTTCCTTCCTCTTTTCTTTTCTCTCTGTTTCACTTGCACCCAAGCAGGTGACATAGGCAGGCATCCGGCTCTCTGCTATTTCAGGAGAGGTGATGTGCCTCATATGATCTGGACGCTATACGGTGATACGCTTGTGCAATATAGCTCTTCTGGATATCATGACCTCTACATAGAAAACCCGAGGCAGAGGCGGCTGGAGGAGGAGGGGGAGGAGGAGGAGGAGAGCTGAAAACGATCTGTCATTATGAGCGGGATGCTCCAGGAACCGGGGCCGATACATCCTCTGCCTTTCAGGACTACATTCATGGCATTGGTTACAGAGATGAAATGGAATATTTACAGGATGTAGGAAGAGTGTCTCTGTGTGTGTGTCTGTGTGTGTGTGTGTGTGTGTGTGTGTGGGTGGTGGTGGTGGTGGTGGTGGTGGTGGGGGGGGGGGGGGTCATGGTGCATATGTGTTATCTCTGTCTGGGTCATTTTTCAATCATTAGCACTCACTTGATCCAAGTAAGTAAGGGATGTCAAACACAAATTCTACCCTTCAATGGCCATAAAGTAAGGCGACGCATTTTTAAACGTGTTGTCTATTCTATTGATTAACACTAATGATTGCTTCAGGATGTTTCTAGGAAAAGGAATGACAATGCTGGTGACGAAAATGAAATCAATGCTTCCTTCAGATAAACACTGGTAGTTTTACAAACGAGTGAAGATATTTGGAACAGATACAAAATGTGACTCCGTCACTCACTCACTCACTCACTCACTCACTCACTCACTCACTCACTCACTCACTCACTCACTCATTCACTTATTCATTCATCGTCTATAGCACTTTATCCTGTATTCAGGGTCACATGGGGCCTGGAGCCTATCTCAGGAGACTTACAGTAGTGCATGAGGCAGGGTAAACTTGAGACAGGGTACCAATCTATCACAGGCTACTGACACACACACACACACACACACACACAGACACACACACTACAGGAAATTTGGGAATCCTGATCTGTTGAACTGTGGGAGGAAACTGGAGAACCTGGAGGAAACCCACCATGCACGGGGAGAACATGCAAACTCCATGCACACAGACCCGAGGCAGGAATCGAACCCGGACCCTGGTGGTGTAAAGCGGTCTGATTGGCCATCATGGCTTCGTGGTTAGGGTTACATCACCACCTCCTAGTCTGACCTGCCTTCGCCATGTGTTTTTGATTTTTTACATTATTTATTTGCCCATTTTTATTTTTTACTGTAAATATGAAGGATGGAGGATTTTTTTAAATAGCCACATACATGTGGACCAGGCTGCTTAAATGTTTAATACGCTAACTCACCTAAATTTTCACAAGGCTAAAAATTAATATGCTGCATAACAAAGGCCTATTAAAAAAAAAAAAAGAAATAAAAAAAGAAAAAAGAAAGGCAAGTTGTGAAAAATGCATTAGTAATCCCCATTTACACATTTTACATTTTCGGCCTTTGGCCTATATCTTTATCCAGAGGGACGTACATGTCGTCTTATTATACATCTGAGCAGTTGAGGGTTAGGGGCCGCGCTCAAGGGCCCAACAGAAGTAGCTTGGTGGTGCTGGGGTTTGAACCCATGACCCCAGTTTAACAGCTTAATCATGGAGATACTGCAGCCCAATCAGTCCCGGGAAAAAATAAAGGGTCATAGATAAAGAGTACATAAGGAGCTTTGACCCACGTTTATTAATATTTTACAGCTAATAAAATAGCACTTGATCCAGCGCGTCCTATTATTTTTCAGTATGAACTACTGTACAGTAGACGCAAAAGGTGAGGCAGAGATGAAAAAATGTTGAGTCGCAGCAAATACTTCTTCTTCTTCTTCTTCTTCTTTTCCTCTAAAATAATCTATTTTGCATGAAAATGTAAAAATTCTTACTATTCTTACATACTATCATAAGTATAAATAAAAAAGACTAAAAAATCCAACAAAATGCTCAAGAATTCCTAAACATTTTTTAGGAAAAATGATCATACCGCACATGTGCACAGAGAACGAGTTTCAGGGTTTATGTCACCTATTAGACCTGAAATATTGAAAAGAAATTAACTTTACACATTAAAATACGATTCATATGTTTGCTCTTTACTCTCAGGATTTAGATTCATTTTAGCATAAGATTTTATCTTAACTGAACATTTTTTTTTACATTTCTGCCAAGTCACCGCAAATTTCCAGGAGGTAATATTCCAACCAATGACTGAATTACATCATTGTTTATTATTTCTCATCACATTTACACGAATAAATGCAATAATAATCTGATTGCAGTCGCAATAACGCGGCTCCTGGTTCCATCCCGCTACGTTTTGCTTCTTGTTCTGCTCCTGTTTTTGAATATTTTTCCTGCCTTTCGTTTCTCAATAAGAAGCTCCCGCCTCTACGCGCTTGCCTTTGGAATCTATAATACGGTCCACGGTAATCAGATACACATTTCATCAATAAAAAAAAAAAAAAAAAAAAAAATTCTGAACAGCTACCAAAGGCTGTTGTTTTAAAGCCCGGGAATCTTTCGATGATTAATTTCCCTGAGCTCAGGGAAGAAATATACCTGATTTAAAAAACAAATAAGAACAAAAATTACCATGCTGCAGCTTTTCTCCCTCCATCGCTGTAATTGAAAATTAGATTAAAGGGCCAGGAGGACATTTTGTCCTATAATTTACATAAGTGAAAAGTGTCTTTTCTTCATAAAGTCTTCATGAACATTCAGCACGGGTTTCTCCCTACAGGACCTTTATTTTATCTCGGAAAATGTCTATAGACATCATGCGTAGTTATTGTTATAAGGAATGCTTTTCACAGTAACATTAAAAAATGAATAAGGTTGTTATTTAATAATTCTTATCCCATTTCTGAATCTATGAACATACAATTTGAGGAAACAAATTAAATAGAAAGAAAATTCTATAGAAAAAGAATACGTGACACAGTGCTGTTGAATTCTGTTTTCTGATTGGTTAGGTGTTGATGAACTTACACAAGAGCAGTTCTGACAACAGTTGCAGTTGCAAATCACTCAAAATTTCATTGTTTAAAATTTCATAATTAAACATTTCATAATTGGTCTTAATATGCCTACATAACCCCCTAAGCCCTTTCCGACAACTGACAATTAATTCTATTTCACACTTGGGCTTGGTCCACATTACAAGTCAAATTGTTCAATTCGGACTTTTTGGTCGGGTCAGATTTGCGTGGCATGACGGTTTACATTCATAATTACAAACACAAATCATCTGACTATAGACCCGTCTGGACTCGACCTGTGTTTGCTTGCGCCATCTGGGTTAAAACGCATCACAAGTTTGTGTTAATGTATAGTGTTCATTTGTTTTATCTCAGCTGGTCAGCTAATTAGGTGTCTTAGTTAGCTAGTTTGTTTTTGTTTAATTTATGTTTAACGTTGGTTCACTTCACTATTGTAAGGTGTCTGGCACACGGACAGAACACTGAGTACTGAACTGTACAGTATATGGTTGAAATGACAATAAAAGCCTACTTGACTTGACTTGAACACTTATTCCCCTCAAACAATTGGTGCAATTTCAGCGAAAATACACTCAGGATTTTACTCTGAAAGACGGTGAGAAGTTTGTTCGGCTGTATTTGTTGAGGTCCAGAAGTAAGAAGAAAGCCAAGCTTCAGCTGTTGCTAAAACGGCTATGAAAACGCTGACTGATCGCCCTGCGCAGACACAGCGGCACAAAGTCGCATAGTCTCACTCAAGTCACATGCCATGATTTACGATACTCACCACGTATCAGGTATGTATCCAAGTTACAGTAGGAGCACATAAGGAAGTGACGCATTTGATTTGTCTGCCCTAAAAAAATTGTTTTTGTCACATTAGGGTAAAAATAAAAATTGAGTCACGTTAGTTTAAAGGTCACATTCCAAACTCCATACTATTATACTAAATTTTACAGTAAAATACTTACAGTAAAAATAAATGCATATTATAATAAACATAATTTTTTGTTAGCAGGTAGCTTACAGCAGTGTACAATACTCATGTACAGTGGAACCTTGGATTACGAGCTTAACTCGAATCAGAAGCGGGCTCCTATTCGAAAATACTCGTAAACCAAATAGAATTTTCCCATAAGAAATAATGAAAACTCAAATTATTCGTTCTACAGCCCAAAACAATAAATACATAAAAATATTTATACAATGATATAAGAAAAATAAAACAAATTAACCTGCACTTAATATATTTTTTTTAAAGTTAAAAAAAAAATCCAGACAGTTAAGTGTTTCCGTTTGTATGTGTGTGTGTGTGTGTGTGTGTGTGTGTGTGTGTGTGTGTGGAATTAGCCCCTCACCTCGTCTTAAACAGTAAAACTCCTCCTCCCTCCCACACCTCGCTTTTTAAGTTTCACAAATAACATACACAATGCAAACACTGTTTTAACGGGGGAAAAAAAAAAGAAATCTCTCTAATGATACTCTCAAGAGAGAGAAAAATCATTGGCTCAGTTGTGATCACTTGCCGCTCGGTGTCAAAATAAGAGTCGCATGCGTGATACCTGGTACTCGGCACTCGTAAACTAATACTTGCTCAGTTTCCAATTAAACATGTATTAAAAATCTTTGCTCGGTTTGCGGAACACTCGTAAACCAGGTTACTCGCAATCCGAGGCTCCACTGTACTATTATTTAGTGTACTTGGAGCATGGTTTTAGACTTAATCAAGAACAGGAGATTTGAATTTTTGTAACTGATCTGTGCCCGCGGCTTCGTTCGTGTAGAATTTAATTGAAATGTAAATAAATTAATCTTGATGTGTTATATTACTATCTATCTTATGTCCCCCAAATAACTATTTTGCAAATATCTTCAATATACAGACACGGCAACTTTACAATTCTGTTACACCGTATGTATAGATTAATATGACTAAACTGCATATATTGTGGTTAACTTCCAAAGCCCTTCTACCAGCTGATGAGACTCT
>QNUK01000334.1:0-22500 GCA_013621035.1 Clarias magur
AACACAACCCCAAAGCATGATAGAACCACCCCCATGCTTAATAGTTGGCAAGGTGTTCTTTTTATGAAGTACTGCTACTTTTTTTCTCCAAACATGCCTTTGCTGATTGTGGCCTAAGAGTTCGATTTTAACTTCATCAGTCCACAGCACTTGTTTCCAAAATGCATCACGCTTCTGTAGATGTTCTGTTGCATACTTCTGACGTTAGATTTTATGATGGGGACGCAGGTAAGGTTTTCTTCTGCTGACTCTTCCATGAAGGTCTTGTAGAACGGTGCACCTCCACTCCTGAGTCTGCTAAATCTTCCTGCAGGTTTTTTTCTGCAGTTAAATGGAGGTTTTGATTTGTCTTTCTGACCACCATACATGCAGTTCTCTCTGAGAGTTTTCTTTGCCTTCCAGATCTCATCTTAACCTCCACATTTCCCTTGAACTGCCATCTCTTAATTACATTTCTCACTGTGGAAACTGCAAGCTGACAACGCTTTGCTATCTTCTTGTAGACTTCTCCTGCATTGTGGGCATCAATAAGTTTCTTTTTCAAAGTTTTACACAGCTGCTTAGAGGAACTCATGGTTGTTGAGTGTCCGCAAGTGTGTGCACAAGGTTTGAAGAGTCAAAGTATTTACTAAGCATTTACTAATGACAGCTGTTGCCATGCATCAGATCTAACGAGCTGATTAAGGTCTGAAACCTTGTAAAAAGAGGCAGACTCTGGAACTCTTATAGGGTGCCCAAACATTTGCAGTGCCATGATAATGTTTTTATTTTTGTTCAATTTATGGTATAAGAAGTAACTATGTATCAATGTTTGCTTTGTGCAATACTTTGTGCATTTTTTTCCCATTTCCAAGGGAGACTATGTTAACATCTTTACAATTTAAAAAATCACCTAAATCTGTTATCAAGGGGTGCCTAAACTTTTGTATAAAACAGTATATGGGGCTCACATGTACAAAACATAACTACTTAGTTAGTACTTACTAATAGTTAGTTTTATTTTGTTCAGCTCAATCACTGGCATTCAATGGCATGATTCTCTAAACTTGAATAGAACTGATACAAAGCATCCAATTTTTGGATGAAAAAAATATATTAAGAATGTACTTTATGTTTAAAATAACATCTTCTGAAGTAATTTACCACACATAGCACATACTCATAACGAGCAATTCAGGAAGAGTTAATGCAATGTTAATTTAAATGTTCTTGATATTAGAGTTATGCATTATATTAGAGTTTACCATATTAAATTGAAAAACATTGTCCAAAAAAAAAAACAAGCCTGATTCATGCATTGAATTAATGTGATATTTTAGGATTAGGTGAAATTAAGCAAATGCAAGACTTTTCATTGGTGAATGTGAAACAGACATGACTTAGACAATACTTCATTTCTACAATTAATTCATTTTTACCCATTTTCTTTTAACCATTTCCACTACTGACACTTCTGACGTAATGTCTTAAGCAAACAACAGCTTACAATGAGGTAAAAAATAATAATAATAATTTTAAAAAAAAGCATAAAGAATACAAAAGGAAGCCACCATTTGTTGTCTATTATTATTTAAACAGAAAGTGAAATGATATCTTAGAGATTGTGCATCAGGGGTTTTATAATGCAACCATTCTATGGTTATACAGCAAACGTAAGGCACAATACCAAGAAAAAAAAAAAAAGAATGAAGGAATGTTATGGAGGTGTTACATTAGCTTTTTTCCACAAAGAAAAATGTGTTTAATTTTGATTCTTTGTTTGAGTAATTTCCTTACAATCATCATAGAATCTTTAAATAAAAAAACAGATATTACATTCTATCTATTATGCAAATAATATTAAAAATGATCCATACAAGTATAGAAAATTTTTTTTGAAAGCCACATGCAGAGTGCAATGTGATTGCGGATACAAGACCTGTGAGGTTGCAGACACCACCCGTAACATTTACAGAGGTACCAACACTGTTAACAAGCAAATTCAAGCAACAGTGAGACAAAACAGAATTTTATCCTCAAAACCAGGAGGATTTTTTTTTATTCAGATGTGCGCAAAATAAGACATCATCATGTGAGACCACTTAAAATAAGCAGCTTTACATTTTCCCCCAGAGATTACGGTCACTGGACTGTAGTCTCCATCCATCCTTTTCTACTGGTTCAAAAAGATCAGGCTTTTGAGTTTGTAAGCACTTTCCCTTTAGTAAAATGTCTTTTTAGACAGGTGGATTTGACAAGTTTATGATTATTTTAATGGAAATGCTGAACAGTGTAGTTTTCAGGTGTCACCAACAGTTCTAAATTGTAAATGCCACAGATTGGCACCTCTGCATTTTAATCTAGTTTATTTTAACTACTAAGACCTGGACTAGGCTGTTCTTTAAGGTAGGCTCTAAAACATTAAGAGTTCTTCAGTTTTTCAGGAAGAACTTCAGGACCTACAAAAGATCCTGTTTACAACAATACAACAGTTTCCAAACTAGAAGACCCCATTCCTTCTATGGAGCACTTACTTTGGTCAGTAAACTCTTAAAGAATGCTTAAATAACATTTATAGATACAGCATATAGTTTACAAATAAATTGCCTATTCGCATTGTTTTTAGTCTCTGCATGGTAATCAAAGGCACCATGGTGTGCACTTCTCATGCACAGACATTATTCACTCCATACTCCCATTTTCCCTATGCCACTCTTTGCAATACCTTTTAGAACAGAAATGGTTCAGTACATCATAGCCACATAGTCTGTACTTAATTAGATCTCACTACAAAATAAGATCACTTAAAAATATTCTGCCAGCGCTGTCGTTACCCAACTGTCCTGGAAAATAGTTTATAGAGCAATCATGGCATCATCATTCCTTTACTGGAGCCGCTCCATTAGTACTTGGTGCAATTCCTATTTTGAAACACCAGGTGGAATAATACGTCTATGCAGGTTAAATGAGGAACCGAGCAAGCGGCCCCATGAATGTGCAACATTGTAAGAGGCAAGCAAGTTAATGGAACATGGCTTTGGCCAAAGAACTATACCCTATAAACACTGCCCCCTCAAAATGAGTAATAAATAATGGAGTTGTGAACAAGGTCTTTGTGAAGATTAATATTTTTTGAATTGCTGAAAAACATGAGCTCTGCCCCAGATGTTCCTATGGGCAAGCCACCTCTGGTTTTAAAACAATCCAAAGACTTCTGAGCAACATTCAGCACTAATTAAAATGCTATTAAAAATGTACACTGGCTAAGGGCATGTTCTTGTGAAAATACTGGCTAAACACCTAAAAAGCACATGAAACTGAAAGCAGAAGAGCAGAAAGACATTAGAACATCTTTGTAAAATGTATAATGTTATTAAAGAACATTCAGCCATTTGTTTGCCAAAAACAGTAAAAATTAACCAGCTGTGTGCGAGTCTTCAAACAATCATCTGAATCCATCGGCTGAATTTCTAATGCCGTAGTGTCTTTTCAGTTCCTTTTCATTCTATGTTTAACCTCTGGACTGCCCAGGGCTGGACTGTACCTTTTCCAAAAAATGTATAGAAGACAGCACCAAACAGATTTATCGCAGCTGAGATGAAGAACACTGTTCGCCATTCTGCCATGGTGTTCTGAAATCGGAATAGCAGATTAACACATTAATACAGATAAAACGTTAACCAGTGTGAATATACAGGGTGTCGTGTCTGTGGCACCAATGGGAATATGTTGAGCAAATATGTCAATCAAATCTGTTGAGAAAATCTATAAAAACATAACTGAGAAAACATGCATAATGGTGAACATGTATAACTAATAAATGCTAACTAAATTATATGCAATTTTCATTTAATTGGTCACAGACTTTTCGTACATAAAAGTGTCAATGCCATATACACTTTGTTGCATGACAATATTTGATTACTGACAGTCAAGTTCTGCAGAAAGATAAAGTAAACATGAGATTTTAATGATCGTGTGTACTTAATGTCACACCACTAGGATATGGCACCACCTGTGTTTACCCAGAAGTCACCCATTTCTCAGCATGGCCTGACAATGAATGCTGTGCATGATGAGAATTTTTAAAAGAATTTTGAAAGCTGATTGTAGAGTGGCTGCAGAATGTGATTCCAACTCTGTTGAAACAAACCTGATGTGATTAAAGAAGTGGCAGGATCCATTTCAAACTGGACACTTTTAAACTGTTAGGAGAAGCCCTATTTAAAAAGGTTCTGCATTTGTCTTCTATATTATAAGAACGTAGGCTCCTTGTCATCTAACCAGCCCTTATCCCCCTCCGAAAAGGTCCACATCTTTTGCTTTGTTTCTGTGCTCTGATGTGCGACAGAAAAAGATTAAATCTGGAAATCTGGACAGCCCTGAGGTCTGGTTTGTGAACCAATCACTTACACAATATCTTTTTTTTTATTTTTTTTTTAGGAATTTGCTGTTATAATTGTAGATGGAGTGCTATTGAGTGGCTATAGGAGGTATATAAAGATTAGTAAAGAGCAAATATATTTAGGGCTTTAAAGAGCAGAAGTCCTGAATCTACATGCTCGGTCACTGTATTAAATGTGAAGGACTTCTGCCATTTAAAGCCCTAAATTAGGGTTAATCAACGGTCATACAGTAAATACATAGCAAACTATTGCAGTGGCCAAAACCAGCAGTTAAAGAAAAACTTAGGGTTAACTTTATAATGACTATAAAGATATATAGAACAATAAACAAACTTACAGATTTGGTCAGTGATCTCGCTATCACTGGGCCCACCATGCCAGGTATGGTTGCAAACGTGTTTGTGATTCCTAGCAATATTCCAGCATACCTGAAGACAGAGTAAATTATGAGTGCTGCAAAATCAAAGGTGCGTTACTCTTCAACTAATTAGAAAAAATGGTCTTAAATTAAAATCCAATTTGTTGCAGATACAAAGTTCAGGCACTGCAATCAAAATGCAAGAATGTATTGTGCTTTTCTCTGTGCCTCTGTGATCAAATCATGAGGTAGACAGAAACAATTACAATGAACAAATCACTTCATTTAAATGACTTATTTTTTCATCAAACACTAAAATTATGTTTTGTTTTCTAGAGCTGTGAATCACGGTCAGTTAAACCTGATTTGAATTTTTGGGCATGGTGATGATCTCTCTCAAGCAGCTGTGTTTCCTATTACCCACTCACTCACTCATCGACTATACCGCTTTATCCTGTATTCAGGGTCGCGGTTGTCCTGGAGCCTATCCCAGGAGACTTGGGGCACGAGGCGGGGTACACCCTGGACAGGGTGACACTCCATCACCACTCTTTGAAAAATTTCATTCAACTGTTCAATTGTGTAGAAAAAAAAAAAACTAAATCACAGACATGCCACAAAACTATTTTCATTTAACATTCCAATCTTCTTATAAAGAATACTGGTGTTAATGTAGAGCAACTGTTCTTGCAGATCAAGCAGAGGAAAACAATATGGAAACATTAGATTCTGAGGAAAATATTATGGAATCACCATTTACTTTGCAGTTCTAAAACAAACACCTGCATCAGCAGTTGCGGTTTTAGGCATGGGCGAACTGGGCAGCCGCCCAGGGCGGCATTTTTTCACAACTCCAGGGGGGCAGCACTTGGGGGGGAAATGCGCCGGCGCGCCGCTAAACGTTGTTTTTATACTCGCCCAGGGAGTAAATCAGTGTAGAACCACCACTGTGCATCACATTACATCTGCTAATTAGTCTGCAGTTAAACAAGAATGCTTGCTCTCCTTAGAGCTGTTGCTATAATGCATGTTGCCATAGGGCAAAAGCCGTGAAAACTTTCCTTCAAGAAAGACGTGTAATGTCAATGACATGGCCTGCAAATTGACTGGACCTTAATCCAATTGAAAATCTATGGTGGAAATTTAAGAAAAAGCTCCATGACAAAGCTCAACCTGCAAAACTGATCTGGCAACTGCATTAAGAGAAAGTTGGAGCTGGATTGATAAAGCATACTGTTTGTCGATAGTTAAATCCATGCCTCAGTGAATTCAAGCGGTTATAAAAGCCAGAGGCGGTGCAACAAAGTACTAGCGTTGCACTGTAGTGTTTTTGTTTCATGATTCCAAAATAGTTTCCTCAGAATTGAATGATTCCATATTTTCCCCTACTTGATCTGCAAAAACAATTGTGACAGAAATAGTTGCAATTGAATACATTTTTAAGTGCTTCTTAAAGCCAGAGGTAGGAGGAATGCTAAATAAAACTCGCTTTGCGGCATGTCTGTAATTAGTTTTTTTTTCTACAAAATTAAACAATTGAATGGACATTTTCCAACAGTAGTGATTCCATACTTTTTGCTAGGGGTTTTATTACGTAAACTTATTGTTTAAGTTTTATAATTAAAGAAATAATGGCTGAATAAAAACAAAATTGATTCCAAATGTTTGAATGGTATTAGTAAGTTTTAGTAAGTAATAATATATTACAATCTTGTTTAAAAAACCGTAGCTGGTCTTACGATGGTGCGATGTCAAGATGATTGATGTTAAAGCCAGAGGCTGAAAAGCCTCCCAGAGACGAGGAGATGGTGAGGAAAACAACAGCCAGAATGTAGTCACAGTTAGTATATCCTGCTGCCACCAGGAACACAGCTGGTCCCACCATACCTACGCAAACACACACCCACATACTGTATACCTGTTTGAAGCCGAGATCTGACAGATAAGAAGGAAATCACATAATAGCTTAAAGCTCTCATCAGGGGCTCCTGCAATGCAAGCTGAATTACACATTCCACCACATGGCAGTTCCTAAATTTGCTGAACAGACGGTCTTTTTTTTTTGTTTACTTTCAGCAGTGATCTGTGCTCACCTAATATGGTGAAGGCCTTGCGCACAGTCACAGTGCGGAAAAGACAGCTCTCCCTCAGGTGGTCTGCTAACTGGCCTCCTCCCATAGACAGCAGCCAGCAGCCCAAGTAAGGCAGAGCAGAGAGCATCCCGTTCTAACATCACACACAGAATAAGCACAGGACACTTCTTAAAGACAAGTATCCACTGTTCATAATGAAGAACATTCTGTACATATCATACTCGTGTGCATGTTTTAGAACATTCCAAACACAAAACAATTAAACAGACAAGTCACTGCCTTATACTGTATATGAAGATGCACTAACCTCCTTAATGCTGAAGCCCAGAATGTCATTCATGTAAGTGGGTAAGAGGGTCAGTAGTGTGTAAAATGTCCAGTTGTAGGAGAAATGTGCAATAACTATGGCCCAGAGTGGAAGAGATGTGAGAATTGATGACCAGGGGATGTAGGCTGAACTGGGAGACAGCTATACAAGAAAGAAAAGAAACACACTGTGAATTGTGTTTTCATTGTAAATCAAGTGCTCCATTAATTAAAAATATATATATATATTCATTCATGACTTATGACAAAACAGTGGATAAAGTACGTTAAAAATATAATGCTTGCCTCTTTTTTTAATGAAGCTTTTATGTAGGTCTTCTCAACCTCTGATATCCTTGTGTGTGTGTCAGGATTGTTACTGACCAGAAATGCCCATAGGAAGAACCAGAAGAGCCCAATAGCTCCTGCAACAATGAAGAAATGGCGTAAAAGATTAGTTCTACAAATATGTGTGTATATCTACAGAATTATACAATATTGTATATTAATACTGAAGACATTGAAATTATGACAGAACATATATGGAATTTTGTAGTCAACAAAATGAGTTAAACACCACAAAATATATTTCATATTTTTGAATCCTCAAAGTAGCGGCCTTTGCTTTAATGATCTTTGACATGTGGAAAAACAAATGATGGTTCCACCAAGTGCACACCAGATGGGATGGCATGTCGCTGCAAATTGCTGTGGTAGCCATGCTGGTTAAATGTACCCTCAATTTTGAAAAAGTTTCCACTGTCAGCTGCAAAGCACCCCCACACCATCATACCTCCTCCTCCAGGCTTCACAGTGGGAACCGTCTGTTCACCCTCTCTATGTCTAACAAAGACGTGGCAGTTAGAATTTTAACTCATCAGACCAAAGGACAGTTGTCCGCTGATCTAATATCCATTCTTTGTGACCAAGCAAGTCTCTTCTGTTGCTCTTCCAAAGTAATGGTCTTTTTGCCACAAATTACCCATGAAGGCCTGACTCAAGCAGTCTCCTCTGAACAATAGAGGGTAAAATATGTATGCTGCTTGAACACAGACAACCATTTATGTGAGCTCGAATCTGAGGTGCTGTAAACTGGCAGTTTGTGAGCTTGGTCATTCTAATAAGCTTATCCTCTGCAGAAGGGGTACTGTAGCTCTTGATTTTCCTTCCCTTGGATGGTCCTCAAGAGAGCACATCATAGCGTCATCATAGCGTTTCAAGTTCTTGAGATTTTTTAGACTGACTGACCTTTACTTCTTAAAGTAAAGAGGGTAGTTGTAGTAGCACTAATAGAGCTATTGACTCTGTACCCACCCTTCCTCTGCACAAGACACCTAAAAGTCTAAAGCACATTAAGAAGTCAGGAAAAGTCACAAATTAACTCTTGGCAAGGCACACATACAGTGTGAATTGAAAACCACTCCAGCTGACTACCTCGTTGAAATGCCACAAGTGTGCCAAGCTGTCATCAAAGCTAAATGTAGCTACTCTGGACAATCTAAAATATAGCCTAGATTCATTACACATAAATTAAAATATTTATGCCTTTTTTCAAAAATACAATGTCTCATAATCTATACATATGATAAAACTGCAAGTTGCTGTTTCTATTTGCGAAAAAATTATTTGGGGGCATGTAAGATGAGTAATAGAATGCATTAAAATGGTTTTAGGGATTTTTGTTTGTCCGTGCACTTATCACGGAAAAACTACTGAACAAATACACAGGTGTATTAGGACACGCTTGAAGTAACATACAGGCTTTGTTTCATCGCAATTGGCCAATGGAAACAGAAGATCTGTTACTTTGAAATTTAAATGGAAAATGCCCTTATATTATAAAACAAATATATATACTGTATGGGATTCTTTAGCACAAAATACTGCATCAATGTGGCATGGCATGGAGGCCATCATGGGGCGTGGCTTTTATGTCCAACAATGGATAGATTATCCATGGGTTTCAGGTCAGACAAGTTGATTAGCCAATCAAACACAGTAATATTATGGTCAGCAAATCAGTTAGCGGTATTTTTTTGTCCTTCTGGAAAAGGAACTTGGCATATCCATAAAGCTTGGCGCCAGACAGAAGCATGAAGTCTTCTTCTAAAATCTCCAGGTATATGGCTGCGTGCACTTCAATTCATCATTGACTGTGGAAGGTTCACACTGACGTTGGATTCTATGAGTCTCTACTCCTTCAGACTCTTGGACCTTGATTTCCAAATTAAGTGCAAAGTTTAATTTAATCTGAAAAGAGGACTTTGCACCACTCTGTGAACAGCCAGCCCTTTCAGCAGTGACCTCCTATGGCTTATCCTCCTCATGGATTGTGTCAAAGATTGTTTTCTGGACAACTTTCATGTAAGCAAGACTGCCCCCATGTATGTACTGAACTAAACTGGGAGATACACTGTATTTATACTGTATTGATAGAAATGTACTCAAACTTGAGATTAAATATTTAGAAAAATTGGTTCTGTGATTTTTTTAGAGGCTGTAGACAATTTTGTTTTGTTATTTTGATGTTTCATTCTTTGAATTAAATTACAAAAAACTAACTTTCGATATGCTGTGTGTGTGTGTGTGTGTGTGTGTGTGTATATATATATTCTTGCAGCAGACATAAAAATAAGACTTTAACCTCACCAAATATATAGAAGACATATGTCCAATCCAGATAAAAACATATCTGACCAGATAGGGGTAGGGCTACTACAGTGCCAAGCTGAGCACCTAAACAAACAAACAAACAAACAAACAAACAAGCACATTTAAATAAGATTTTTACTCTTTAACTAAAAAAATCATACATACCACACAGAATTTTTATCATATCCAGCTTTACCTGAATAAGAGATAGTAAGCAGTCGACTCCTCTCCAACGGTGGAGCCCAAGATGCCCACATAGCATGCATGGCAGGGAACGTCACTCCCTGACAGCCCATAACATGTACAACATTATAATCCAAATTTACACAGCAAACTACAAGCTAAGGCACAAATACACAGGTCTAAACACAGATGCTTACCTCCCCTATGCCCTCCAGTACCCTGACTGCAATGAGATAGCCAGCTCCCAGATCTGCAGCCACAGGTGTAAGCAGAGTGAAGATCACAGTTCCCAGGATGCCAAAGCCCAGCAGCCACTTGGCACCATACTTGCGTGCCATGTAGCCACCTGGTATCTGAGTGACAATGTAGCCATAAAAAAAGGAGCCCAGGATCCAGCCCTGAGTCTCTGAGTTCCAGTCATACACACTGGCCTGGAGAAAGCAAAGATCATTTAGATAATATATTTATAAATGTGTCGTATTTATAAATTTGCTTGTCCTAAAAGTTTATAAAACATAAATTATTTGTTCCATGAAGAGGTCTACTATTTAAAAAAGCGTTTGTAGAGTCTGAGACAAAATATAGATAACGGCAGCAGATTTAAGATTCCAGCCTTTCGTTTGAAGCTCATGTAGATAATATCACCAGGATAGCTTTCTTTCACCTTAGAAATATTGCCAAGATAAGAAACATATTGTCACTAAATGATGCAGAAAAACTAGTTCATGCTTTTATCACCTCTAGGTTGGATTATTGTAACGCCTTACTGTCTGGTTGTTCAACTAGGTGTATAAACAAGCTTCAGTTAGTTCCAGAATGCAGCAGCAGGAAGTCTCACTAGAACCAGAAGATGTTGAGTACATCACCCCTATCTTATCTACACTGCATTGGCTCCCTGTGAAATTTAGCATAGATTTCAGATACTACTTTTGACATTTAAAGCATAATGGTCTTTCAGCATACAGTATTTGAGTGAACTGTTAGTGTCTTACGATCCGCTACGCCTACTTCGATCAAAGGATGCAGGCTGCTGGTCAGTACCACGTATTATTAAAACTACAGCAGGGGGCAGAGCTTTTTCTTACAAAGCCCCAAAGTCATGGAATGGTCTTCCTATTAATGTTCGGGACTCAGACACAGTCTCAGTGTTCAAGTCTAGGCTAAAAACGTATTTATTTAGCCAAGCATTTTTTGTAAATAGATTAACCTTAGGTAAAGGAGCAGATCTGGGGGACTCATGGACATAGAGTATTCTGGTGAACTGGTATGTTTAGATGCTGTCCTCCCCACTCTCATTGTCCACTCAGGTTTGTTGACGGAGAGGTGATTGGTTGCTTTACATCTCAGGGAGCCCTCATGTTTGTGTTTCCTTCTGGCTCTCCCTTTTAGTTATGCTGTTATAGTTAGTCCTGCCGGAGTCCCTGCTTGCACTTTGCACTAATATACATTCACCTTATACATGTTGACTGTGACCAGACCTAACTTCCATCTCTCCTTATTTTCTGTTCTCTCCTTTTCTGCTCTCTCTCCCTCTCTCCTTTCCCTCTCTCTGTCTCTCTGTTGAGCTATACATGTTCGCTCCTAAGTTGCCATTGATCCAGACCCCTCTGCCCTCTGGAGCCGTCTAACCCGTCCTGGAGTCCTGCTTCTGGTTGGAGATCCCGTCACATGGATGCCCCGTGTGGTCTGCCTGGATGCGCTTGGTGGCTGGGGATGGTTTCCATGAAGACTGTCCTATCATCGATTGATGCTCTGGGGACCTGTGACTTCAGTTGTTCGATAGCTCAGGACTGGAATCTCCTACAGTCTACCTGAGCCTCCGGGAACAAACTGGACTCCTTTTAATTTAAATTTTAACACATCTGTTACACTGAACTTCCAGTACACATTATAGCTGACATTCTCCTGCTATCCGTTATCGACCTGCAGATGAAGGATGGTGCCCTGTGAGTTGGTCCTCCATAGGTTTATTCCTATACCATCCAGGGATTTTCCTTGCCACGTCGCCTCGCTTTGCTCATCAGGGACAATCTTATATTTTTGAAGTTCATACCATTGCAATAAAAACTTACTTCTTTTTATTGTGTAAAGCTGCTTTGCGACAATGTCAATTGTTAAAAGCGCTATATAAATAAAATTGAATTGAATTGAAAATTGAATTTTCACAAATACTGGAACATGCATTGGTATAGATTGAAGATATCACCAACCTTCTGTTTAGTTTATTGGTGTACCATGCAAATACAGTGGAACCTCGGATTGCGATTAACTTGGTTTACGAGTCTTCCGCAAGACTCTCACCTTTACACCCCCCCCTCCCCGGCTTCACACAGACACACACACTCTGTTCTACACAGAAACTCTGCTCTGTCACAATTCTTTTTAAAGGTAAGGTGCTGGTTCATTTGTTTTTTTTTCTACTTTAAAGCAGTGATTCCGTTAATCTGCGCTCACATGTCATTAGAGAGATTTCTTTTTTTCCTGTTAAAACAGTGCTTCCGTTGTGTGTATGTTTGTTGTGAAACTTAAAAAGCGAGGTGGGGGGGGGGGGGGGGGGGGGGGGGGGGGGGGGGGGGAGGAGTTTTACTGTGTAAGACGAGGTGAGGGAAGGGGCTAATTCCACACACACACACACACACACACACACACACACACAAATACACGGCGCCTGCGCACACAAACAAAAACACTTATCTGTTGGGATTTATTTTAACTTTTTTTTTAAAGGTAAAGTGCAGGTTAATTTGTGTTATTTTTACTTATTTGTACTAATAATTTTTCTGTATTTAATTTTTGGGCTGTGGAACGAAATATTTGAGTTTTCATTATTTCGTATGGGAAGGTTTGATTTGGTTTACGAGTGTTTTAGAATATGCTTGCGGAACAAATTATGCTCGTAATCCAAGGTTCCACTGTATAGCATTTTATGTAGTGTTCCTAACTGAAATTTTAGATGAACCCTGTAAAACCCTGGTGCATGAGGGTATGGAGGAAGACCCCAAAAAGTTCGAGAAAAACCCATAATTATTTGAGTTAAGGAGTAGTGGAGTTCCAGTACTAAGGTAAGGGATATGCTGTAGTAGTGTCGCTGATACTCATCTACGATATATATTGGTTAACTTATTTGTATGAAAACCAAATTGAGTATGTGCACATTTAATTTAAAACACCACTCCAAAAGTAAAACCCTTAAATATGAAGCAATACACAGCTTTAACCCATCATTAGAATTCCAGAAACAGTCGAGTGGTATATAGTCTTATACATGTCTTTAATTTTTATCATAACTGTATATTCTGTTTAATTTATTTGTTTATGATTGTCTTTACATTTTAACCAGAGCTCGGCTGTGGAGGATTGGGTCAGAGGGGTGGTTGATGGCCTTTTGGATTTTGGTTTGTATGTTTAAATTGTTGAGGTATGGTTTTTATAGAAAAAATCACTTGAACCAACTACATCAATGGGCTACAATGGGAGACAATTTACTTTTTGAGTAGATGAAAAGTTGTGCTTTTCAACCAAAGACAAATATAAGTAATTGAGCCCACAACCAATACTCTTCGAATGACAAGTTGAATCAACTTAAGATTTTTAACTGGGTACATGTTGTGGCAACTAAACAGCAGTGTGAAATGTTTTGTTTAGCCAGCAAATTTCTCTAGAACTTGAGTAAATTAAAAAAGAAAAAGCTGTGCAACTTGTTACTAAACTTTTTTATGTAGAGGCGTAAGAAAGTACGCCTAAAAAAGTACTCTAAAAAGCATTTATTAGCTTACCAAACTTTTTTGGGGGGAGCTGGTCCTGGGTCAGTGCATAACAGAACATAATCTGGGCTAGTTTGACCATTTACTGTCAGATTGTCTGTGAACTTCCAGATTTCTTTCGTTACCAATGAGTTGGTTTCTGGGTTGTTTCACCTGTTGTTGGTTATTTGAAATATACTTGAATAAGAATGTCATTGAAACTTGATTTACTTCAGTAATTCAATTTTTTTATTAAAAAAATGAAACTTGTAAATGAAAAATATTATATACAGTAGATTCATTACACACAGGCTGATATATTTCAAGTGTTTATTCCTTTTAATTTTGGTGAGTATGGCTTACATTAAGTAATGAGTATGGATATTGAAAACCCAAAATTAATTATCTCAGAAAATTTGAATATCATGAAAAAGTTTAATATTGGAGTCTCACCGTATTGGAGGCACACAAAGGTTTCCTGAGCCTTTAAATGGTTTCTCAGTCTGGTTCAAGTAGCTGGCTGTTCAGAGTGCTGTATCCAAGCACATTAATGGAAAGTTGAATGGAATGATGTGGTAGATAAAAGGTGAACAAGCAACAGAGATAAATGCAGTCTTGAGCGGATCGTGAAAAAAAGCCCGGTCAAGAATTTGGGAAAGATTTACAATGAATGGACAGCAACTGGAGTCAGTGCTTCAAGAGCCACCACACACAGACGTATCCAGGACATTGGGCTACAAATGTCGTATTTCTTGAGTCAAGCCACTCTTGAGTCAGACACAGCATCAGAGACATTTTACCTGGGCTAAGGACGAAAAGGACTGGGCTGTTGGAATGGTCTTCTATTTAGATGAAAGTTTTGCATTTCATTTGGAAACGTTAATTTTGAGGTCCCAGAGACTGAAGGACGAGAGGAGGGCAGCAGTACATGGCACTTGCCCACATTGTTCAAAAATTTAAGGACAATGGTGTTTCTGTGCTTGATTGGATAGCAACCTTGCCCAACCTAAACCCCATAGAGAATCTATGGGGGATTGTGAAGAGGAAGATGCAAGACACCAGACCCAACAGTGCAGAAGAGCTGGTGGCCGCTATCAGAGCAACCTGGGCTTCCCTAACACCTCAGCAGTGCCACAGACGGATCACCCCTATGCAACGCCACATCACTGCAGTCATTCAATGAAGACAGCCTGACCAATTATTGAATGTTTATACTATTCAGTAGTCCAACATTTCTGTCTTAAAAATCTTCCAAAGAAACAAGGTAATAAAATACATAAACAGGCAAGGAACAAGGAAATAGATTTCTGTCAGTACTTGGGGTTTTAACTTGCTATTAAATCCTGAAGAGATTGCTGTAGGTAAGGTAATAAAATGTTATCCAAACATTCAGTAGAGTCCAAAAGCCTGAGCGCACTAGTGAAGACTTTTCTATATGGTATTATTTTCTAAAGTAATAAAAGCATTTTCATTACAGCATATATACAGACAGCATGAGGGAAAAATAGGATATTAGAAATATTTACATGAATATCAGACTTTGATAATAGTTGGTCTTTGCCAGTTTAGCTTTAATGACATTGTTGACTCAAGCTGAAACAGACTCCACAACTTTATGCAACACCTGATAATTCTTAAGTCAAATTTATTTTGAATACATGCTTGACTAGAAGAGATAAGAAGAAATGTGGTTGGAAAAAAAAATCACAAATGGAGATCACTTAAACACTTTGTGAAGGTTCAGAGTAAAAAAAAGAAAAAAAAAAACTATTGTGTAGCCATAAGAAAACCATTTAATAAAGTAATCAGAGAAAAAACTTGCTTTAATTTGCTAGGGAGCATAAAGATTGACCCGATTCCAGAGTGATGGGTGCATCAGGATATGAAAGGAAGGACATGAAGCGACAATGCCTCGTGCCTACTGTACGATCCTCTGAAGGCAGTGTTATGATCTGAGGCTGCTTTAGTTGGCCAGGTCTAGGCTCAGACACGTTATGTGACAATAAAATTAAGTCAGCTGATGAACTGAATGACCAAATCTATGGAATTTTTCTTTCCTGGTGGGATGGAAAAAATCCAGGGCTAAAATGTGAAAAAGTGCTTCTGGGAGAATGATGAATAATGCGTGTACTGACCACCATGTTTTGTGCTGCAATCAAAGCTTAAGATAAGCTGTTTTGGCCTTGCAGTGTATTGTGAAAATACAGAGAAATGTCCCTGTTGTCTCACTCACTCACTCATTGTCTACACTGCTTTATCCTGTATTCAGGGTCATGTGGGGTCTGAAGACTTAAGGCACAAGGTGAGGTACACCCTGGACAGGGTGCCAATCCATCACATGGCACACACACTCATTCACCCACTACAGGCAATTTGGGAACGCCAATTAGCCTAATCTGCAGGTCTTTGGACTGTGGGAGGAAACCAGAGTACCCAGAGGAAACCCACCAAGCACGGGGAGAACATGCAAACTCCATGCACACAGAGACGGAGAATCGAGCCTGGCTGGGAATCAAACCCAGACCTTGGAGGTGCAAGGCAACAGTGCTAACCACTACATCACCATGCTGCCTCCCTAGATTTGTTAATTGTACACGGCTCTGTTTTCTATCCTCTGAGGTGGCATCATTCTAACTAACCCAGATACTAGGCTGTCTCTCATCTCAAGTGAAGATTATAATATTGTGTATTATGCTTTTTTAACAGTTGTTCCATTTATATTAATATGCTGTCCTTTTTACAGTAATACAGTATATAGTAACAGGAAACAAAGAATGCAACCAGAAGCAGTGGTCATGAGGGAAACAAGCTTGCATCAGAAACTGGCTAAGGGCTTGCACCCTCCCTAGCTTCCTGCTAGCCAACAGTAAGTCTCTAGGTCAAGCAAGGTCAACAACCTCAGTGGAAGTTTCCAGGAGTACATGGTGGACTTTTACTTCCTTTCGTTCATTGAGTTATGACTGAGTCTAGCAGTACCGGACCATGCCATTCACCTACCATTCATGCCATTCAAGTACCACTTGTACTGCGTCAGGGAGTCGAGTGAAGGCGGGGTGTCTGTTGGTAAACATCCACTGGTACAACAGCATGGGCACTTCACTCCTCTCACATGCTCCTGCTCCCCCAACCTGAAGTTCCTCTCCATGAAGCACTGGCTTAGAGGTACAGTAGGTCAAGTACTGGAGGGAATAATCAGCGGCTGCATTGCAGGATGCTCTAGATGATGCAAACTGGGACATGCTAGGACAGAGATGGTTTAAGATTCAGCTTATTATAAGATGACCTTATTGCTCAGCAGATCTTGGAATGTTATGTTACAACGGTAAAGTAGAAAGAAAAAAAAAAGTCTGGATTTGCAAAAACAAAATCCCACATTTTTCTGCCAGTCAAAGTATTAAACTCACGTTTGTTTCGACAGTGCAGTTTTTACCACAGACATATTAACACCACATTCACGAATGCATTTGGTTTGTTTGATATGAAACAAAGACACTAGCTGTAATGTTTTGGCCATGAGAACGAACCGAATAATGCACTTGCCACTTTAGCACTCTCTCTCAACACGCTGAAAAATTAGCATAAAAGCCTGGTAGGTTGTTTTGTCGTAACCCGGTGTAGGAGGAGTGTCGCATTTCCCCACTCCCGCTGCTGTATTGTGTTCATTGTTTATAAAAGTTGTAAATGTTGGTCTCCGCCGATTTTATAGCCATGCTCATAATTAGCCAGTCCTGTCTAAAAGACAAGAGCTGTAGATCAGATTGCAATGCTTGCATTACATTCATTAGAGCCGGAGGGAAGCTTTAACGAGCATTACTCGCTTTGTTTTAGCATTTTAGATCTGCCTGCAAAGTGAAGCTCAGTTATTTGTAAGCGACTTTTACAGTTGCTTCATAGTACTGGTAGAGCCCTGTCTGCTATATGTTGCATTGATTGATTGATTGATTGATTGATTTTTAATGAGTCATACACGTGGATGCTTGAGGTCATACAAATACAAGAAGCAAGCTTAAAAACAGGAATGGTTATGAGATATTGATATGGTCTTGATATTTGTCCAGCACATAAGGAGAATGGCAAAAATCCAGAGAAGTAGAAATCTACCGAGATTAAAACGGGTCTGGTTTGCCCATATTTTAATTTCACTCTAATTTCAAGATAATCCTGATGTTATTATATTATGCTACCCAGTACACTGGTAAACTATTTTAGCTAGATACCAAAACATTTAACAACCACAACACAGCTTTCCAATTACAGTAGGAGCAAAAATGCTATAACGACATTCTTTCTGGCTCACATTTTCATTCCAGACTGAGTTTGTTAGTTTGTTATGCCACACATTGACATATGAGTCAGGGGGGATCAGGGGTAGCTCAGTGGTTAGGGCATTAGACTATGATTTGGAATGTTCCAGGTTCAAACCCCACAGCCTCAAGTTGCCACTGTTGGGCCCTTGAACAAGGCCCTTACTGTACATTAACATTCTGACATACTAAATACTAGGGAAAAAATGTCAAGGTGTTGCAGGTAATATTATTTCTCAACTCAAAAGTTAATGTTTTTGAAAAGGTGTTATCCAAGGTGATTTTTTTCCCTACCATGCACCTCGTATTAATTAGTGAAAAAATATTGCAGAACATCCTGTTATAGAAAAATAATAAATTGATGGGAACAAGTTATTCTGCTTCCTCACACTACATTGTTACTGATTATTATTTTTTATAATAGCATGTGATTTATTCCTATTTTGCATACAGGAAAAACAAATGGAAAATTGTTCTTTAAAATAGTCATAATATAAAAAAGTTCTTAATATAGTAAAATAGTAAACATTATTATTATTATTATTATTATTATTATTATTATTATTATTATTATTATTATTATTATAGTATTAGTAGTGATATTCAGTAATTAATATGGTTCACCTGGCAACAAGTTATTTCACCCTAACTGATGCAGTGAGTAGCTTCTCATTTCTTGAAAACCCTGTCAGAACACATAGCAAATGTGCTATTCTATTTCAGAAGGTTCAAATTATCTTTGAGGAAGAACCATGATTGGAAAAACATACTGAACTGTAACAGGAGATCACAAAAATGCTTATGTTCAATAATGTTATGTTTAATAATGAAAATAAGAGCATTTCAATTCATTATACTGTATGAAGAGAATGGATTGGGACTAAACAGCTGTGTAGTTCTAAGAAAAAACACTTACTTGTGAGTCTAATCGGGAAACAGTCTTCAATTTGCTAGGGCGCATCAAGATTGGACTGTGGAGCAACGGAGAAAGGTCACGTAGTCTGATGAGTCCGGGTTTGCCCTGTTCCAGTGTAAGAAGAAGGGTGGATGAATCATAACCTATGCTTAGTGCCTACTGTACAAGCCTGTGGGGCGCAGACTGTTATGTTGCTTCTGTTGGTCAGATGGTCAGCGGACGACCTGAATATACTCATTGACCAGCTTTATCAATCAATGTATTTTTTTTTGTTCCTTGATGGCACGGGCGTATTCCAAGACAATGATTCCAGAATTCATCGGGCTCAAATTTGAAAGATTGCTTCAGGGAGCATGAGACATGATTTTCTCACATAGACTGGCCACCATAGAGTCCAGACCATAAGCCTACTGAAAATCTTTAATGTGATGTGTTAAAGAAGACTTTATGCAGCGGTCAGACTCTCCATTTATCAATACAAGATTTTTGAGAAATTCATGCAAATTTGGATGAAAATAAATGCAACAGTGAATAGTGACATACAGTAGCAGAAGCTTATAAAGACCTGCCTGTGTGTTATGCAGTATTCTCCGTCTTTGCTCGGAATGGACCTTTAATTTGATTCCTTATTAAATCTTTTGAAAGAAGTCATGTTTTGTCAAGAACTCGGACGCAGATGCAAGGAAACACTCTCCAGCCATGGCTCAGTCCTGAGAGGAGAGATGACAGAGGGAATGTATGGACATGCACGCTGACACACACACATGCAGTTTCAACGAATGACAAACAGTGAACAGACAATGTACTATGGGCGCGGCTGGCTTAAATAGGGAGACACACAAGGTCGACACAGGTGAATTCCATTCAGTGCTAATGGGGGAAGACATACACATGTAGACACACTAGGGGGAGACAAGGAGGTGGCTCAGTAATCCGGTGAGCCAGATCTGAACTCCCGAGGTTGGGGTGGCACAGATCTGACAGTTGTCTCCCATCTCCCCACCCTCCCAGGACTGGCTTCCTGAAGGAGGTGAGGGCGCACTCTCTGCGTTACCAGAGGGAGTCGAGACCCACAGACCTGATGGAATCGCCGGCGGGCGGGGCGACCCTCGTCTAATGGTCCCCGAATCACTGGCCTGAGGAGAGAAACATGAAAGACATGTTAAGGGTTAATATGTAAATGAGGAGGGAGTTGAAGTTTGAATGATACGGGATTAATTTGAGCGAGAATGGGGAAAGGGCCGATGTATCTGGGGGTGAGTTTGCGGCACGGAACATTGAGATGAAGGTCCCGTGTCGAGAGCCATACCCGATCGCCTACCTGGAGCGGAGGACTTTCCCTTCGCCGTCTATCAGCATATTTTTTGAAGCGACGAACTGCTTGGGAGATCTTGGTGTGAGCATTCTCCCATACTGTTTCCGCTTCTTTAAACCACTGATCCACCATAGGTACATCGGTGGGGGTGGCATCCCATGGACAAAGCGGAGGCTGATATCCTAGTATACATTGAAACAGCGTCAGGCCGGTTGCTGAGTGACGTAGCGAGTTCTGTGCGTATTCCACCCGGCTACTACAGTATGCTCGCAGATATTTCCCGAGTTCTTGAACAGTCCGCTCTGCCTGTCCATTGGACTCGGGGTGGTAGCCCGATGTTAGGCTAACTGTGGTCCCCAATTTCTTTAAAAAAGCTTTCCAGACCTTTGCGATAAATTGGGGACCACGATCTAAAACAATATCCTCGGGTATACCATAATAGCGGAACACTTTGTCAAATAAGCTTTCTGCCACCTGGAAGGCTGACGGGAGAGAGCTAAACGAGACAAAACGACATCCTTTAGAAAAACGATCCACTATCACCAAAATTGTAGTGTACCTTTGAGATACCGGCAGATTCGTTACAAAGTCAATAGCAATGTGTGACCACGGTCTATTCGGTATCGGTAGGGGAATTCATTTTCCAGCAGGTAGATTATGTGAATCTTTAGTTGTAGCACATACCGTACAAGACGAAACCACTGTTCTTACCATTTCCTGCATCTTTGGCCACCAGAATCATTGTTTTAGCAGCTGGTAGGTGCGTGCTACACCGGGGTGACCTGAAGATAAATTAGCATGAGCATCTATTATTATCTTTTCACAAAGTGTGTCATGGACATATAAACGCCCTGGCGGACCGTTCTTTGGTGGCTGATGCGCTCTTGTTGATTTCGCAATTTAGGCTTCAATATTCCAATTTACCGGCGCTACTACGAGCACCGGGGGTATGATGGTTTCAGGGTTTACTGGGGGAGTTGGAGGATCATAATACCGGGATAGCGCATCCGCTTTTTTGTTCCTCGAGCCAGGATGGTATGTGATTTTAAAGCGGGTGAAGAACAGCGCGCAGCGGGCTTGTCGAGGGTTAAGTCTCTTAGCATGCTGGATATATTCCAAATTTTGGTGATCAGTAAGAACCGCGAATGGATGTTTAGCTCCCTCTAGCCAGTGCCGCCACTCCTCTAACGCCGTTTTGACTGCAAGCAGTTCGCGTTTACCGATATCATAATTTCGCTCGGAGGAGCTGAGTTTTCTAGAGAAGAAAGCACAAGGGTGGAGTTTTCCGGGTTGCCCATGGCATTGCAACAGCACCGCTCCTATTCCGACCTCAGAGGCATCCACCTCTACTATAAATAATTTTTCTGGGTCAGGTAGTTTTAACAGGGGGGGGGGCGGTGGTAAATGCCCTCTTTAAATCCACAAACGCTGTGTGAGCTTCCTCTGAAAATTTTGGCAAGTGTTTTGGTTTCCCTTTTAATAGGGACATGAGCGGTGCTGTCACGGTACTGAAATTTCTAATAAAACACCTATAGAAATTAGCGAACCCGAGAAAGCTCTGTAGCGCCTTCACTGACTTGGGTTCCGGCCACTGTTGCACCGCGGACACCTTGGTGACCTCCATTCCGACCCCCTGTGGCCCTATGCGATAGCCGAGAAATGCTATCTCCGACTGATGGAACTCAGACTTCTCCGCCTTCGCATAGAGCCCGTGTTTACGTAGGCGTTGAAGGACGGTGGACACATGACTGATGTGATCGGAATATGACCGCGAGTATACCAGGATATCATCCAAGTAAACTATAACAAAACGGTTCAACATATCCCGAAACACATCATTCATGAACCCCTGAAACACCGCAGGTGTGTTTACCAACCCATAAGCCATGACGTTATATTGGTAATGACAAGAGGCTGTGCTAAACGCTGTCTTCCACTCATCGCCGCGACGTACACGAACGAGATTATAATCGCTGCGGAGGTCGAGTTTAGTAAAGATGGAGGCCCCACGGAGTTGATCGATGGCTGCCGGCACCAGGGGCAGTGGGTGCTTATATTTTACTGTTACCGCATTTAGCCCACGGTAATCAATAAAGGACGTAAACGCCCGACTTTTTTCTCTATAAAAAAGAACCCCGCCAAAACTGTCGGCATGCACAATTTGGCGCATCTAGCGGACCAAGATACTATGCGAGATCGTGCCCAATCAAAATTGGGATTGTGGGCACTGAGCCAAGGGAGACCC
>QNUK01000334.1:27500-32500 GCA_013621035.1 Clarias magur
TACGACGTAATGCATCAGGACAGACATGGAATAAAACAACCTGAGCTCAGAGCTACCAATAATAATTTTCCCTCCTAAATGTGCAAAGTAGAGATCAAACAGTGGAGTGTCCAACATTTATCTGCACTCTTCTTCCATAGTGAGACCAGAGGCTCCACTACAGTATATTAGGCTCATATTTAACCAGGCGCACATAATAAGCTAAATAATTACCACGTTTAAGGTAGAAATAGACAAAATTTTGTGCGTTACATTTTTATAACAGGCACCTTTGGTCTATACGTTTCTATGTTGTGCAGTCATCATTATTTGATCTTATATTGAGTCCACTGCTCTTAACAGGCCTACTGAGGAGGCACTTGACAATAATTATCAACAAATAGTTCAAAGCAACGTACTCTGTTTGGATGAGAGCGATGCCATGAGTGGTTAGAATGGAGGATAACAGCACTGGACCATTTAACTATATGCACTGTATCATTCAAAATCACGTGTTCTAACAAATCAATTACCCTAACTGTTGGTCGCCAGTAGGTTAGTACGGTCCACAGTACAGGAAAGACGGGAGAGCGGCTGCCTGCAAAAAACCTACATTCAAAACCAGTCATGAAAGCACGTCCAGCAAGAAACACTCCTGAAAATGTTATGTCAAAGTCATTTCTTCATAAGTCATTTTGAGATTTGCCTCTGAACCGTCTGGGTTGTTCTGTTCACGGCTAACTAGCCTCCAACACAAGGCTAAATCCCAAGGCCATCTCTAACCCCTGATCAGTGGCACTACGTGGTGTGTGGAACAAGGGGTTATACGACCTAACACTATTTGGGATTCAACCACAGAAGCCTGGAAGTTAAACGATATTTTAACGTGAAATAAGTTTAAATATGAAGTAAACGTTTCTCAGGACTGTTCGCCAATTCCAAAATGTCATCCCTTTCACCTTTTGCCTACTTTCATCCTTGTAAATTACACTAACTGTCGGTCACCAGCTCCGCCAGTCATGGTGAAAGTAGAGTTCTGTCAATTGCAGAAGGGCGCAGAAGTGCTGGCAGAACAAAATAACTAGTTAAATAAAGAAACAAATCATAACTTGTTATGTTAAAGCAATTGCAATATCATACTGAAGGTCACACTGTTCACCCTGAATGTTCACACCGCCATTACGAACATTCTCACAAACTGCATCTCAGTGTGGTGAAGCAGCAGCACTGCTCAGGACCGTAAAGCCCTTCAGAGGTTGGTGAAAGCCGTCTGATGGAGTATTGGCATCTGGCTACTCACCATGGAGAACATTTACAAGGGTGAGAGGCATCATTAAAGCATCCTATTACCCAAATCATGGACTGTTCACACTTCTTCCATCAGGCAGGTGTTACAAAACAACTTTTGGCACTACTGTATATTCTACCCATATCCATTCTTTATATACGGTACAGTTTTGTATCTTTCAGAAATCATACATGTACTGTACATACAGTATGGATATGATGTTACGTGAGCATGTACTCTTCTTGACACGTCTATCCACTGCACAATGTGTGCACAGTTATACTGTATATTACCAAATATTTTGCACTTTTTTCGTTTGCTGTAACACATTCGCTTCACAGTGTTGCACAGTTCTGCCCTATATTACTAATTTATTCTAAAAACAGAACTAACTTCTATGTCGTTTGACCTATATAAACAATTTTAACTAAAGGGCCAAGAACACCTGATTTTAGCTCTAATTCAGTGGTTATACACTTGAGCAATATCGACTGAGAATAATTGTATTTAATGCCATGACTTGTGCAGGCATACAGTATACTTATAAATTTATACAGATGGTTTGCTGCAAAATCAAAAAGGGGGTGTGCTGAGGCCAAACAGAGATTCACCACGCAATACAGTGATTCCAAAGCAAATTTAGGAATCAAGGCAATAACAATCAAGGCAAGGCCTCTTTTCAATAGAGAAAAGGCAATGACATGAATAAAGGTATTGAATTTAAATATTTAAATAAAACAGAAAACATTGACGAGATTTCACACTATCTGAATGTTTGACTGAAATTTACTGCATGTGGAGTGTAAAGACAAAGTGGTTAGTACAGAGGGGGCCCTCTGCAGGCGTGGAGGTGTAATGTCTGAGATTGACTTGACTCGACTCAAAATAAAACTAACAAGGTCTAACATGGACAAATATGAACTAAGGAGATTCTCTGGAGCCACATAACAGATCCGGCAGGTTGTTTGGTAATGGGAGGAAACCTGAGAACCCAGAGGAACCCATAATGTATACAGAGTAAACATTGTCAACTGTGAGCTGTAATAATCAAAAAAGCTTCAGTTCAGTATTTGACTTTTATGAATGAATGAAAAAAATATTTCTGTCGCCTGAGATGGAAAGTAATTACTCATTTAATTATCAAAGCAATTTGATGACGACATGCACAAACTATTAAGCTGCATTTCTGCTGCATTTAAAAAATAAGATAATGATATTTTCCTTCCTGGAATGATTACGCACTAATTAACCAGTCGTGATGGGATTTACTCGTTCCTGATGTGATTGTATTTGTGCACCTGACCAGCAGACAAAAATTCACCAAAACCCTCAGTGTGCCCTCAGACCCTTAGATCCCAACAGGACATTTAATGGACACACGACGTTGTGTGAAAAAAAAAAAAAAAGCGTCTACTTGTGGTTTAATTCCACCTCTCTCCATCTTTCTTTTCTGTTTTTCTCTATTCATAGAAAGCTTTTAATACACTTGCGAAGTGCATCTACATTGCCCCTTTCTACATCTCTTTGCTGTTTCTATTTTAGATTTCCTGTGTTTGTCACAGGGCTAATGGCCCTCAGTAAGTCTGAAACAGGATGGAGGCCGCGTGTGGCTGCAACACAGCGTCAGAGATGAATTATAATAGAGAAACACACCAAAATTCATGTTACTATGATGTTTTCTTCTCATTAATGAGGTCATTTCCTTATGACGCTTATGTGTCACAAAGAGTGTGTACACTTGTTTATTTATTTATTTATTTATTTTTCTGGCAGCTGGTGTTTGTTTTTACTGTACTCTACGGTGTGTTATTTTTGCTTTGGCTGTTTGCCTGCATTAGTTTCACCTGAAATCAATATTGTACCATAAAAGACGGTAGTAGTGCTTCAGACCTGTCTAGGAAAACACAAAAAGAGCAAAGATTAAAGTAATTATTAATTACAGTTCAAGTCTTGTCAAAAAGAAGAGGTCACATTGAAGTGTTTTAACAAACGGGTAAAATTACATGAGTCATTCTATATTTTTTTCTGTTATCTTAAGTAGAAAGTACTAAAACAGTATTCTTTCTCAACAGAACAGAACTGGTTTAAGTTTAAAAAGAAAGTCCTTCAGTGGGGCATATTTGCTAGTTGCAAAGATTGAACATTGACCATATTTTTCCCTGACTGATTCTGTAAACTACCAGTTTTTCCACCAGATAATTTTCCTTATTTGGACCTATAATGTCAGTGTGAGCGCTTGGCCTGGCTGGTCACTTCTCGTTATCACGAACAGTTTAACATCATAGTTAAACAAATCATTTAATTAAAATCATAAAGAATCGATACATTGTAAATCTGTATGTAACATTGTTGCTGGTGTATCAATATACTTAATGATATAATGAAAAAATTATAGAATTTATTTATTTTAAAAAAAATGTCCTGTCAATAACACAGTTGACAGAACTTTTGCAGAAATTAATAAATTGATATATTATATTATATATATATTATTATATTATATTATTTAAATGAGAAAATACATAATTTTTTTTTTATTTAGACCCTCAACTGATAAATCTGAAAATAGTGTTTAAAAGTGATGCCCTTCTTAGTCATGCTTTTTTTGCTGTGTAGTTTGTAGTTAGTTTATTTACAGAAATTGAACCTGGCATTTGCAAACCATATAAAGAGGATGGACATTAAAACCTAAACACAAGGAAAACTAGTCTCACCTACTGTAAGAGCGAGAACATGGATATAGCAAAAAGAAAATCAACTACGAATGAACAAAAAAAAAAAGAAAATCAACACTGTATTCCAAGTAAATAAATAAATAAATAAATAATACTATAATATTCCTAAAGGAAATTTGTAATTTATGCATTTCACAGTTAGGGGTCAGCCAGAATACAGCCTTAACCAAGTACCTTAAAAGTACCTAACCACGAGGTGTTAAACAAACCAGAAATACAGGGCGTGTCAGGGGGAAAAAAACATTGTGTTGATATCCAGGAAATCATACAAAATATCAAGGTTTGATAACGACGCTGTAGCTAGTCACAGTGAATGGAAACTTTCAAAAGACAGTGTGTTTCTGAGCCTCTTTTATGTTTGTCTGTAATTAGTGACGAGGGTGTTAGAATTACGGTAATCCGGAATTTACGCATTGGGAGTTGTACTTCTTTTATGGTGTTAGTCTGGGTCTGACATTGCCATAAATTGTTGCAGTTTTCATATGGATTCGACTCTGAAGTTTAAATACTATTGGTTATGTATTCACACATACAAGTTAATTTATTTATTTATTTATTTATTTATTTATTATATTTTTTATCAAGCACAGTTGCATTGTTTTGCCAAAATTCGGTGTCATGTAGACACATTACTTTAAATAAATAAATGAATCAATAACTAACTAACTAACTACATGAATATATATATATATATATATATATATATATATATATATATATATATATATATATAAATAGTACTTTCCCTACATCCTGTGCCTTGTGTTGACAATCGTCTAAGTTAAACATGTATGCGTTTCTTCTCTCTGTCTGGTTTTCAAACCATTTTGTCCTCATATCATTCACATTTCACTCACCTTTACTGTTATTCGTATTCAGGTTTTGGCTTCTTCAGAAGCTGTTCGTTAAACCATTTTGTTCATGGCAGAGATGTGAGTCATGTTGAAGTCTTGTTTGCCATTTACTTGTCATCGCTGGTCCTTTTATGGAGTTTTGTG
>QNUK01000334.1:40000-112500 GCA_013621035.1 Clarias magur
TTCCCAGCGTAGTGGGGCGATGATCTTGGAGGAGGGAAGAACAGGCGCGGGGTCCGCCCGGGGGGCGTCTTCCTCGTGCTGTCGGGAGAGGGCGTCAGCCTTGGTGTTCTTCGACCCCGGGCGGTATGATAGGTGGAAATCATAATTTTCAAAGAACAGAGCCCACCGTGCCTGCCTTGGATTTAGCTGTTTGAGATTCCGGATGGTGATGAGATTCTGGTGGTCGGTCCAGACGATAAACGGCTCCCTGGCGCCCTGGAGCCAGTGTCGCCATTCCTCCAATGCCCACCTTATGGCCAGCAGCTCGCGGTCCCCTACCCCGTATCGCTGCTGAGTGGGGTCAAATTTTTTGGAGAAGAAACTACAAGGGTGAAGCTTCTGGTCTGGACCTCGTTGGGAGAGAACAGCCCCGGCGCCCACATCCGAAGCATCCACCTCCACAACGAACGGTTTGTTTGCATCTGGATGGAGAAGAATCGGGGCGGTGGTGAATCGACGGCAGAGCTCGTGGAAGGCAGAGATGGCGGTAGAGTTGAGCTGGAAGTGATGAGATGATGGCCGAGTCAGAGCGGTTAATGGTGCTGCAACCGTACTGTAGTCCCGGATAAAGCGACGATAGAAGTTCGCAAACCCGAGAAACCGTTGAAGCTGTCTGAGAGTCTTGGGTAGGGGCCAATGACGTACAACTTCTAGCTTCTGTGGGTCCATGGCCACACCCTGGGACGAGATGACAAAGCCCAGGAACGTGGTGGAGCGCTCGTGAAAAGCGCACTTCTCCAACTTACGGTACAGCTGGTGAGCGAGCAGTCTCTTAAGAACCGCTCTGACGTGTTGAACATGTTCTTCAACGGAACGAGAGTAGATAAGGATATCATCCAGGTAGACAAATACCCATCGGCCCAACATGTCACGGAGAACGTCATTGATGAAACGTTGGAAAGCTGCTGGTGCATTACAGAGACCAAATGGAATGACTAAACTCTCGTAATGTCCAGTGGGGGTGATGAATGCCGTCTTCCACTCATCGCCCTCTCTGATACGCAACAAGTTGTAGGTGCTCCGGAGGTCCAACTTTGTAAAAATGGTGGCACCAGAGAGGGCGTCCAGGGCAGAGTTGGTAAGAGGCAATGGGTGTCGGTTTTTTATGGTGATGTTGTTGAGCCCCCGATAGTCGACACAAGGACGTAGTTCGCCGAATTTCTTCTTTACAAAGAAGAATCCCGCGGCGGCGGGCGAGGAGGAGGGTCGTATGGTGCCTTGGCGGAGAGCTGAGGATACATACTCCTCCATCGCCCGCGTCTCAGTGGTGGAGAGAGAGTACAGGTGGCTGCGGGGGGGAACAGAACCTGGCTGAAGTTCAATGGCCAGGTCGTAGGGCCGATGAGGAGGTAGGTGAGTGGCACGTTTTTTGCAGAAGACTTCAGCCAGGTCCCGATAAGCCTCAGGGATAGCGTTGGTGTCGACATCAGGGGCCTCAGACTCCCTAGAGCACGTCCCAGCCGGTGCCCGCAGGCAGAGTTCGAGACAGGTCGGCCCCCATTGGAGGATCCGGTTCTGAGACCATGAGATGAGAGGGTCATGCTGCAGAAGCCAGGGGTGTCCGAGGATGATGGGTGGAGAGGAGATGGAGGTGAGGTGAAATCGGACTGTTTCCTGGTGTTGGTCGATGACGAGGGTTATGGGTCGAGTCTGGGCGATGATGGGGCTGGAGGAAAGGGGCCGACCGTCGACAGATGTTTTGGCATATGAAGAGTCAATAAAGTTTCCAGCGGCACCGGAGTCGATGAACGCAGAACTTTTGACTCGTTTGTGGCCAAATTGGAGGTGTACCTGAACCGTGAGACGAGAGACGCTGGGCGTGGTGGCGGAGAGATGGAGGGAGCCCGGTGAACTGCTTCCATGGTTCACCGGGCCTGGGCGTTTCCCGGGCGAAGAGGGCAGATGGCTCTATGGTGCGCTCCTGACCCACAATAGGCACAAAGTCTCTCCCTGAAGCGTCGTTCTCGCTCAGCAGCGTTCAAGGAGGCGCGTCCTAATTGCATGGGTTCCCCGGCTCCGGTGTCAACCACGGCGGGAGGTGGAGATCCGGTGGGTGCCATAGCGGTGGTGGTGAAGGCTGGTGGTCGGGATGTGGCGTGTGAAAAAGGTGGCGTGATGGGCGGCAGGGTCCGGGGGGCTGGCCTCGGACGGGAGAGCAGGCGCTGGTCAATCCGGAGAGCGAGCTGAATCAGTCCCTCCAGTGTGGTCGGAATCTCCCGTCCGGCGAGTTCATCTTTTATGCGTGAAGCCAGTCCCTCGTAGTAGGCCGTCCGGAGGGCGGCGTCTCCCCAGGTGGTCTGCACGGCGAGAGTACGGAAATCCGCGGTGTAGCGACTCACGGACGACCCTCCCTGCCGCAGATGGTACAATTTCATATCGGTCTCCACCTCAGCAGCAGGATGTTCAAATGTTAGCTTTAGTTGACGGGTGAATTCTCCATATGAATAAGCAGTGTCTGAATCTGATCGGAGAACCGCCGTGGCCCACTCAGCTGCCTGCCCGGATAGCAACGAGACGAGAAGCGCAACGCGCAGTCGGTCTGTGGAGTATCTGGTGGAATTGAACTCAAACACAAGATCCAATGCGGTTAGAAAAACGCTGCATTTCCCATCTGTGCCATCCCACTTATCCGGTAAAGCTATGAAAACATCAGAAGAGGAGGGGTGCGGCGCTGCAGCCGCTGCGACGGGCGTGGCAACAGCCGACTGAGCAGCCACCCCGCGGAGGGTCGCGTTCTCCTGCCGTAACTCCGCCACCTCGCGGCGCAAGGCCGCGAAGTCTTGGAGGTCCCTTTGGAGAGACGCGACTTCACCACAGAGCTTATTGATCAGTTTGGCATGTTGGTCAACCACATCACAGAGGCGAGCAAACTCCGCTGGGTTTACTGCTTTTGGTTCAGTCATTCTGTCACGAGCAACCAAAGGATAAACTGAAAAGCCTTAGCAGTTAGCCCGTGTAACGTGGATGGTAAACCCAAACGCGGAAGCAGCACGAATAGGCAGGATAACCACGCGATTAGTCTAAGAACTCTCTTACACAAAGAGCAAGGATCTACACAAATAAACCCGCGTTCTAGCAACACACACTCAATCAAAGAAGCAACCAGAATCGGTGAGTACTCACAGAATAGTCGGCGTAGCGTCAGCAAAGGCATGGGCGAACTCAATGACTGAGCAATGTGAAGCGCCATTTTTCTCCTTTTATGCTTCCTGGAAACCCGACCGTACTACTTCCAGGTCCTAGTGCCGGTCGTGTTACGAGTGTGCATGACAACCACAAGGTGTGCTTACTACATTGTCACTGCATCCAGCAGAGTGGCGTAATACCACCACACGCGTAGTGCCTTTTATCACAAAGCCATGGTGTGAGGATTATCCAATATGGATACTAAATTTTATGAACATGACCCATGAATCTTTTCCATCTGTGCACATCAGTGACGTCCTTAAGAGGTGTTAATTAGTTTGTTAAGTGGACAATAACATCTTTACTCTGTTCTTATTAAGTTCTTCCTGCATCATGTTTCAATCACAACCTCAACAATCTCCACATCAAGAGAGACCATGCTATGCCCTCGCTGGGTTTTACTGCGTTACTGTCAAGTTTTACAAGCTCCTCTTGCATTCACACTAGTTTTTAAGGATGTAGTGGAACATGGCTGAGTGTGACCGTGGCTTTATTTACCACTATTGGAAGGAGTATCAAATCTTTGTATTTTGAATCTTTTGATTGATTGAAGGATTTAAAAAAAAAAGGGCGGGGGGGGGGGGTTGCTCAAATGGTTAACCATCTTAGTTACTGGTTGGAAGGCATCTGCTCCAAGGGAAGTGTATCATGGCTAACCCTGACCCCAGCGTCCTAAAAAAAAAAAAGAAATGTCAGTTTGCGCCCTATCTTATACCTTATTGTAGGTTACAAATAGCTGCTACAACCTTAGCGATAACAAAATCTAACATTATCTTTAAATGAATAAAATTAAATCTAAATATCAAAATATTTGTATATTTATATTGTATAAGTATTATATTTGTATAAGTATATGGCAAATCAGTGAGGTGTAATAGAAATAAAAGATTCTGAAATATTCCTTTCTAGTAAAAGTTAATCTGGCCTTTCATCAGACAAGCAAACACTCAGTGAAGTAAAGCGTACTTGGACTAATGTACTTGGTAATCTTATTGTTATCCCATTGTGACCAAGGCTGGGTTATTGTATTGTGGTGTAGGGGTAGCTCAGTGGTTAAGGCATCAGCCTATGGCTTAGAAGTTCTTGTGTTCAAACCCTAGCATCACTAAGCTACTGCTGTTGAGCACTTGAACAAGTACCTTTAATGTTTCTTTTGACCCTGTGATTCCTTTTTTCTTTGTTGTGTCAAGCATTATAATGAGAAAATTGTAAGTTGCTCTGGATAAGGGCGTCTGCCAAATGCTACAAATGTGAAAAAATTTAACGGTTTCTCAGAGATCAGGTTAATGCAAAGGGTAATTTTAATGAAATATAACAAGTATATAAAGCTCATCAGAACTGACCAACTAGTGATTAATACATAGTCTAATACACAAACTTGTGTACACAATACACTGAATCATGCATCTCGATGTACCATAAAATTAAACTACAAAGGAATAATTAAACTGACTACATCCATCAAGACAAATCATATGAGCCACAAAACATAAAACTCCAGCAAGACAGACCCACACCATTAGTACAACATGTTCGATAGGCTGTAGTTGATTTCCATGCCAACAGACATCACATCACCCTTAGACAGAGGAGCATCTAGCAGAAGCAAGCATAGAGATAATGTGTAGTACCTGCAAGAGGACACGTGCATAGGATGGGGTACTGCTTGACATGGAAAGGGCAAAAAGCAATCACAGAGTGGAAAAAACATGACATGGAGAATAAATCCACATGCACAGGGTGATCAGCATGAAGGTCATCAGTTCAGTTTTTTTTTTTTCAACCTTAACATGACACAGATCTGATTTTTATGGCTGTCCAACAAATCTGATGTTTTCAGGTTGGATCTCAGCCACATTCGTATGTGGTCCTAGATTGTACAGGATACATAACCAATATGTGGTCATGTGACGTGAATGAGAACATTGAAATTTCTGTGACTTTTTGCCTTTGCACATGCATAGAGCGCTGATGTCATCAGTCAGCACTGCAGAGCAGGTATTTCATAGCAGAGCTAGCAAAAGCTGCTAAAATCGCTAAAGCGAGGTGCCTGACTTGCTTTCTTCTTCTAGACCTCAACCGAATAACTGCCTGCTGTCATAAAATCGCCTCCACTGATGGAAATGAATGAGTGGTCACACAAACATGACGTGTTTTAAGCCAGATAGTGTGAGTAAAGGTGTGCTGTGAGCTGTTTCAGAAGACAAACCCACTCACGTTAGAGTTAGATAAAAGGCATTTGTAATTATAAATGTTAACACTCATGAAACAAGGATGTGTGAAGGGGCACGTGTCCAATTACATGTAGGCACACAAAGTGCAGGCTGATACAACAGAGAAAGAGAGAAAATGGATCTTTAACCTCTCTAATGAGACTTGCTTTTGCTTTACACGCGCAAACACACATGTTTTAATAAACAGTACATGCACGCTGTACACACACGAATACATACATGTGAAATATGTTTTACGTGCACACACCTGGTCACAGTGATATAGTAAACAGTAAACGCATGCATGGATGTTGATTATACCAGTAAAAGATGCGCACTAAGACCCAGCGCGGAAGATGATTACCCACAATTCCGCAATGCAAGAGAGAGAAAAAACATTGGCTCAATTGTAATCATGTGACACCTACCGTCAAAACAAGAAGCTCATGCCTGCTACATGATACTCGGTACTCATGCACCAAGACTTGCTCATTTTTCAAGTCAAAATTTATTAAAAATCTTTGCTCGTCTGGCGGAACACTTGCACACCGCGTTACTCGCAATCCAAGGTTCCACTGTGAACATTTTTGTCATTGCAGATAATTACATTTAATTTTATTTCTATAGTATTTTTAACGATTGACATTATCGCAAAGCAGCTTTACACAATCAAAAGAATTATTGAAGTTTGCATGAAATGTGAATGAGTATGAATCAAAATAATCAGATTGTCCCTGATGAGCAAGTCGAGGATTACGGCAACAGTGGCAAAGAATAACTAAAAGGGAGAGCCAGAAGAAAACACAGACATGAGGGCTCTCTGAGATGTAAAGCAACCAATCAACAATTAACAAACCTGAGTGATCATTGAGAGTGGGGAAGACAGCATCTAAACATACCAGTTCACCATAATACTCTATGTCCATGAGTCCCCCAGATCTGCTCCTTTACCTAAGGCAAATCGCTTTACAAATTTTTAAATAAATAGGTTTTTAGCCTAGATTTACACTGAGTCCCGAACATTAATTGGAAGGCTATTCCATAACTTTGGGGCTTCATAAGAAACAGCTCTGCCCCATGCTATAGTTTTTTTTTCATATGAGATACTGACAAGCAGCCTGCATCCTAGGCGTGGTGGATCTAAAGACACTAGCAGTTCATTTGATGCTTTATACATCAAAAGAAGTATTGTAAAATTGATGCGAAATTTCACATGGAGCCAATGCAGTGTAAATAAGATAGGTGATGTGCTTATATCTTCAGGTTCTAGTTAGGACTCTCACTGCTGCATTCTCAACTAACTGAAGCTTGGTTATGCACCTAATTGAACAACCAGACAGTAAGACATTACAATAGTCCAATATAGAGGTGATGAAAGCATAAATTAGTTTTTCTGCATCATTCAGTGACAATATATTCCTTATCTTGGCAATATTTCTGAGGTGAAAGAATGCTATCCTGGTAATATTATCTACATGAGTTTCAAATGAAAGACTGGGATCTATAATCACACCAATGTGTTGCACTTGATGGAACAGAAAAGAAATTTAACGTTACAGCGTGATCAAAATACTTGCGTCTAGCTTCTAGCTGCATGTAGTAATGTGAAGTAAACAAATGTAATTCTGACATTAACCTTAGGCCACACAATCTCAGGACTCAAAATCAAAACTAGGGGCAAAGGTGAGAGAAATCCGTGGAGAAAACAAGGAACATGAAGGAAGCCCACACAAAAAAAAAAACACACATGACTCATAAGAACAAATGCGTTGGTGTTGTATAAAAGCTATCCCTGCTCAGGTACCTACCCTGTACCTGAGCAGTTTCAGATCAATGTTTTTGTTTGGTAAGCCACACAGTGACCTATGAATCATTCAAAAATGTAAAATATCTAACTTAAGGCATGAATCAGTGAGAAACACGTGCAGATGATTAGGGTATATATGTCTATATACAGTATATACACTAAGCAAGCAGGTTGTTGAGGTAAAGCCTTTGTGCCCATTTCTGTAGTTTATACTATATAATGGTATTTAATTTAATATCAAGAAATGAGGGGTGGCTTAAGATTTTTGCAAGATTTTTTTTACAGTTCTCTACTGTACATTAGCAACTTACAAGGACTTGTGGGGCAGACAATTTTTTCCAATAAAACAGATGTTTAAAAGATTTTATTTGACAACAAGTAAAACATTTACATTCATTCAACCTTCATGGGAAGGTCCATAGTGTCTCTAGTATTTAAAAGTGCTCTTTTATTTACAGAGTGCTCACACAGAAAATCTCTCATGATGAAACTTGCCCAGAGTTCCTGGAGTCTGCGGAGACAGAAAACAGTTGGGAGACTTTTGACCTAAAAGATACTCACTAGATTGGGCCTCCATCTCCCTTTTATAGACTATGAATGACAGCAATTCTGCATCCAGGCCTGGTGAGTTAGGGCAGAGCTGTCCAACGTTAAGAATCACTGGCTATGGCCTCCGAGTGGCGCAGTGGTTAAAGCGCTCGCCCTATCATCCGGAGATCACTAGTTCGAATCCCGGGTGGTGCTGTAACCTCTCGCAGCCGGAGGTCTAGAGAGAGCTGATTGGCCGAGCTCTCTCAGAGGGGAGGGATGAGAGGTACATAGTGCTCCGACATTAATCACGGCTCTACAGCCAGTCAGGGGCGTCTGTGAGCTCGCGCAACGGAGGGAGTGGATAGTGCTGTCCTCCGAGTGTGTTACGCCGCCCCCAATGGTGCGCGAGCGAGCAGTTCGAAAAGATGCGGTCGGCTGGCGTCACGTGTTTCGGAGGAAACACGTGATCGTCTTCGGCCCTCCCGGCTGAGTGGTAGGAGTAGCCTTAATGTGGGAGCCCCCTAGTGACGCGGAGGAATTGGACACGACTAAATCAGGGAGAAAATCGGGGAAAAATCAAAAAAAAAAAATCACTGGCTATTGCCAACCATCACAAATGATGGAATTATAACATGAACTAATTTCATCACTCTCTGGTCCAACTCATCCCACTCACTCACTCTCACTCATCGTCATTACCGCTTAATCCTATCTCAGGAGACTTAGCGCACAAGGCAGGATACACCCTGGATAGGATGCCAATCTATCGCTGGGCACACAGACATACTGTACACACACTCACACACTCATTCACACACTACAGGCAATTTGGGAATACCAATTAACCTAACCTACATGTCTTTGGACTGTGGGAGGAAACCAGAGTACCCGGAGGAAACCCACCAAGCACTGGGAAAACATGCAAACTCCATGCACACAGAGACGGGAATCGAGCCTGGCCGGCGATCGAACCCGGACCCTGGAGGTGCAAGGCCACAATGCTCAACTCATCCCAAACAATCTCAATTGGATTTAGATCAAGGGATTTCTGAGGCCAAGTCATTTGTTGCAGCTGTTCATCAATCCTTCTTGGACAAATAGCTCTTACATAACATAGGGGTGTATTTGTGGTCATTGTCCTGTTGAAAAACAAGTGATGGCCCCACTAAATGCAAACCAGATGGAATGGCACATTGCTACAAAATGCTGTGGTAGCTACACTGGTTAAATATGCCCTCAATGCCACCAACACTATTACCAGATCATCACACCTCCTCCTCCATCATTCACAGTGGGAACCACACGTTGAGGAACTGTCTATTCACCCTCCCTATGTCTAACAGACAGGTTGGTTAGAACCAAAATTTTCTAATGTGTTCTCATTAGACCAAAGAACACTGATCAAATGCTTATTCTTTGTGCTTCTTAGCCCAAGATTTTCTCTTCGGCTTATTGCTCTTGTGAAGTTTGTTGTTCTTACTCCCCTCTGAACACTTTACTCACTCATCATCTATAATCCTGAACTCTGAGAAGCATTTACACGTTTGAGATGCTGTAAATTGGTGTTTTCTGCGGCTGGTCATTCTAATAAACTTGTCCTCTGCAGCATAGGTAGCTTTTGATCTTCCTTTCCTGGAACAGTTTTCATTAGAGCCAGTTTGATCATAGCATTTTCTAAAGCAATGATGACTTTTCTCTTTACTTTAGCTAATTGTTTCTTGCCATAATATGGACAGTAACAACACTAATAAGACTATTGACTCTGTAACCACCCTTCGTCTGCATAAGACAGCTGAGGGTGTAAAGTACATTAAGAATGTAGAAATGTTACAAGTTAATTCTTGACCACTGAAAACCATTCAAGGTAAAAATAAATAAATAAATAAATACAAATTTTGGACAGTATAAAATATGTTTGGGGCATGATATTGTATTTCTCACTCATCTTAACACTTTTCAAAAAAGCCTTTTTGACATTCAAATCCAGTGGGGAAAAAAGTTTCTTTAAATAATAACTAATTTATTGTGTGTATATTAAAGTGATTTTATTCATGGTGACATCATAAGTGTTTATCAATGTAAAAGTTTATAAGAATATAACTCAAAGCTGAAAAAGAGATTATCTGCTAGCATAACCATGCAGATCCCAATCAGCCTTATTGTTTTTTTTTTGTTGTTGTTCTTGATTTGTTTTTTAATACACAAGTTCAAATTGGGATATCATTATAAAATGTCATTCCTTTATCCACTCAAAATAAATCTGTTCCTACTAAAAGCCATGCAATTTGCTTTAAAGGTTTCAAACCAGGTTCCTGAGTGGTGCAATGGAAACACGCATCAATCTGGAAATTTTATTCCAGGTTGATGTTATATCAGATAGGCCCTGCTGTGGAGTCCATTAGCCAATTTTGCATGAGCATGTCTTACCAAAAAGATGGGTGGGAATTGGTTTAATTAGGGAGGAAATATTGGAAACAAAAAAACGTTTGAGTCATGTTGTCATGCTTGGATTTGGGAGTGAAGGATCCAAGTGCAGAACATGCATTTACTGTTTCTCTCACTGAGCTCCGTGGCGAGAATGTGGAAGTGTCAAGACAGCGTATGTAGTGAGCATGTGCAGCTCTTCCAATCAATAAGCTCCGCAGCGGAAATGCGGAAGTTTGTCAAGCTGGCAAGTGTAAAGAAATTAGCACAGTGTTTGCAGGCAGTGACTCTTCCATGGAATGAGGCAGAAGAATTGGACAGAGTGCTTCCTTGGCAGATGGAAACTTGGGTAGAGGGATGAAATGGGTGGACTTAGAGAACTGGTCAACCACTATTATAATAAAGGTATTATTGTTGGAATGTAGCAACCCAAGATGTGAGACCAGGGGCCATAGGGGATGGGGAGGCGTCTCTTCTAGAGAATGATTTGTTGTTTTATTTCTGGGGCAGGCACCACACACCACAAAACTTTTGACACCCTGATGGTTGCCCACCAGAAGCATGAATGAAGCAATGAGAGGGTGCCTCAGAGTAAAAGTCTAGCCTGGAGCTGTGGCCCTATTCTAAGCCTTGGGGGCAAACAGAAACTGGGATGAAAAGTAGCCCATGGAAGAGTTGTCTTAATCATGGGAGGCCCAGAACTATTGGTACATGAGCGCTTTCAATGATGCGGAAAATGGTGGTTTCAACGTGGTTACTGGGAAAATTGACGTGTGACTGGAGTGGTGCGGTGGGTGATTGAGGAGAGCGTGCTGCCATCAAGGGCCTGTACATTGAATGGTTGGTTCAGTGGTGTGTACAGAATCTAGAGTTGAGATACCATAGCTAAGGATATTAAATTCTGGTCTGCCCCAGAGTCTACTTGGGCATGTATGGCATGTGGTCGATTGTCATAGATCAGGGTCACTGGGAAGCAGAAGTGAAAGTGTGAGGATTCCTCAGGGAGTCCACGGAGGAATGGAGGAATGTCCACACATTCCTCAGAGAATCCATGGGGGATTGTCCTCACATTCCTCAGAGAGTCTATGGAGGAATGTCCTCACATTCCTCATGGAGTCCATGGAGGAATGTCCTCACATTCCCCAGAGAGTCCATAGAGGAATGTCCTCACATTCCTCAGAGAGTCCATAGAGGAATGTCCTCACATTCCTCAGAGAGTCCATGGAGGAATGCCCTAACATGCCCCAAAAAGTCCATGGAAGAATGGGTTGAACAGTGCCCGATCATCCCAACCACAAGAGAGGGCCAGAGTTCAGAAATCCATGGCATAGTTGGAGACAGATCGAGATCCCTGGCATAGTTTAATTATCTGAGCCCGCCGCCTGACTGCCTGTGAATGAATACTCAAAAGACCTTTCTCATTTCATCCATGAAGGTCTTGAATGTGTAGCAGCAGGGAACCTGGGTGTCCCATAAGGCTGTCCACCATTCTCTCACTTTTTCAGAAAGGACAGTGATTATGTAGGTGACCTTGGAGCGTTTGGTAGGGAAAGATGAAACTTGCAGCTCAAGCACGAGGGAACACTGAGACAGAAATGAGAGGCAGGTGGACGGATTTCATAAGCGGGCGTTGCAGGGAGGCATGGTTAATGACTGATGAAGTGCACAGGAGGAGTAGGGTGGAGAGTGTGTCTGCTTTATTTGTTGAGTGCAGTTAAGGCCTCTGTAATGGTATGGCGACTTTAATTATCTGCTTGATATCCTGCTAATGAATACCAAGGAGCGCCCCCTGTTTCTCTAGTGCCCCTCTAAGTTGTGCATCCTCTGCTGGATCCATTAGTGGCCATATTATACTGTCATGGTTGAGCATGGGAGTAAAGGATCCAAGTGCAGAATGAGCGTTTATTGTTTCTCTGTTTGTCTTGAATTTCTCTCTGTGGCAAAAATGTGGAACTGTTGAGCCGGCGCGTGTATAAAATGGGTGCAGTGTTTGTAGATGGAGACTTTTCTACGTAGCAAGGCAGAAGAATCGGACAGAGTGCTTGATCCGAGATGGTAGCTTGTGGACGAGGAACCAGTGAGGGTCAAAACCCAAAGAGTCAAAAAAGTCAGTGATCAGAGCTTTTGGTCAAAAGACAAAGCTGAGGGTCTACAACAATAAATCCGAGAAGATAGAAGATCCGTAAAGTGAGACTAAGGCCAGACCATGAAAACAAAGCATGGTCAAGATCTGGAAGGTCAAAACAGAAGGAAACATTGGAATACTGGGCATAGATAGCACACAATAATCTAGTGGAGAACTGTTGTCTGAAGGCATGTTAAATAGAGAGATGTGATGTTCTGGAGTTGAGAACAGGTGTGTTTGGAGCGATAAATGAGGCAGTGAAAAGCACAGAGCAGGTTGAAGAGTGGAGCAGTAGTGTGCAGGTGATCATGACTTTACTTGAGATGTTAGTGTGACCTGGTGTGCTGTGACACATGGTACTATCTTTTAAAATTACTATCATGAAGATTTATCTTGCTTTATCTTTATCTCTGTGCAGCACAAGTTATTGTTATCAACATTAGGCTTATGCTCTCACTCTCTCATTCTCTACAGCACTTATCCAGTACAGGATCATTGGAAGGCCTGGAGTCTATCCCAGGGGACATGGGCACTGGGTGAGATACACCATGAATCCGGCGCCAGTCTATTGCAGGACACGTATAGACTGGTACATGCATAAACACACTACAAGAAATTTGGAAATGCCAATTAGTTCAATCTGCATGTTTTTGAATAAAACACTTTGACCCTCGTGTAACTGGAAAATAATCTGTGACATGACACCACCTCTTTGACGTCTAACAGCACAGCCCATCATGTTGTATTCCATACCTAACCCAGAAAGGGTGTGAATAATTCACACCTACAGCATGCTAATGTATGTGCTTGACCTTACGGCACTGATCCATGCATGCCTGCACAGCCATGAGTAATGTTCATGCTTGTGGAATGTGTGTACATGAGTAAGAAGAAGTGAAGAAGGGCTGAGACACACAGCTGTGCTTTCAAATGGCAGTCTTACAGAGCCAGATGGCAGTGCAGCAAGTAATCTGTCCATTACCCAGCACTCTGTCTCTCACACAAAGACACACACACACACTGAAGTAGGACACCTAATCTCGCTCTCTCTCTCTTGTCCCCATACACCCCATAATGAAGCCTGTTAACACCAACTATCTGAAAAGTTTGACAGAACCGAATGCAAACATATCCAATATTCGCTATAAACCATAATAAAAGTCATATTTTCATGAGTCATGGTCATAAATATTCATAGATTTTAGTTGCCTTCTGCTTGTCGTGTCCCCATTCAAAAGGTCTGGTTCAACCAATTTTTGATATCATTTACTTAATAATGTCACTCGAACTAAAAATACACATGCCTTTTCAATGCAGAGTGGGTCTTATTTCCAGACAGGTGGGTTTGAGATTGGCATATTCACTTTCAATTTCCGTTTCCGTGCCTGAATCGGTAGTGGCTATTAGCATCGCGTGCTTCCGCTCCATTATTATATGGTCTCATCTTGTGAGAAAATTTAATTCAATTTACTGAAACTTTTAATAAAACTTTTTTTTAACCCTAACCCTAACCCCCAGCACCACCAGCCTACCACTGTTTGGCCCTTAACTCTCAACTGCTCAGATGTACAGTAAAATAAGATAGAAATTCAAGTCGCTCTGAATAAGCACACTCCCAAGAGCCTTCAAGACAGCTGCCAGTCTTTCCATTTGTGGGCATCCTGATAAACTTCACTTCAAGCTTAAAGGCTGAACAAGTATGACTTTTATGATAATGATCAAGCATGCCTCTTCAAAAAGTATAGTTGAAGTCATTGAGACAAACATTTTTCTAATTTCTAGCTGGATATTCTTGACACACATATAAAGCCATCTGATAAGGAACTAAAACTGGGATGAAATTGGATATGGACAGTGATGTCAATCAAACCTGCAAATCAGAATCTGAATGGGTAAAGAAGAAAAAAAAATCTATAAATCTAAAGGGCTAATTGCAGCAATTTGGAAGTTAGCCTAATGTGCCTGAGTTTTGACTGTGAGAGGAAACCAGAGAAAGCCCGCCAAACATGTGGAGAACATGCCAACTTATCTTAACAACACCATATCTAAAAAAAATATTTTGATGATTACGGCTTATAGCTAAGGCAAAAAATAGTATATCAAAATATTAAAATATTCAATTGCAAGTTTGAGTAAATAACTATTTATCCAGTATAAATACTGTGCATTTCTTATTCTACTGTAGTTCAGTTCACACATGGGGATGTCTGCTGACTTTACAGTTGTCCAAAAGATGATCGAGGAGGCTGAGCCACAGAATGTGCTGTATTGAACTATTTTCATGGAAAGTTGCCTTGAAGGGGAAAATGTGGTAGGAAATGGTGCACAAACAACAGGGGTGACAGCAGGGATAAGAATCTAGTCAAGCAAAGCTGATTCAAGAACTTGGAAGAGATTCACAAGGAGTAGAGTGAAATTGGAGTTCATCAAAAGTCATGCACAGCCATCTTCAGGAAATAGCTACTGTATAGCAAACTGTTGTATTCCTAGTATCAAGCCACTCCTGAACCAGACAGAATGTCAAAAGCATCTTATTTGGACAAAAGACAAAAAGAACTGGACTGTTGCAAGAAGATGGTCCAATATCCTTTTTTCAGATGACAGTAAAGTTTGCAGTTTGTTTGGAAATCAAGGTCCCAGGGACTTTGTCTTTCCACACACTGAGAACACTCCTTCAAGTTGCTTGAATTCCAGTGTGAATTGTCCACAGTCAAGCCGGCCCCCTACCAGGAGATTTTAGAGCCTTTCATGCTCCTGTCTTCTGATATAAGCTTTAGGAAGATGCAGATTTACTTTTGCATCACAACTTGCCATGTGCCCACAGTGCCCAAACTACCACTAACTTTTTTGATGTCCAGCCAACTAACCTGATGTGAGCCTCATATAGAGTATTGTTAAGAGGAAGATAAGAAATACCTAACCCAACAATATAGACTAACTGGAGGCTGATATCAAAGCCAGATGGTCTTTAACGGCAGTGGTGGCTCAGTCATGTCATGGATTAAGGCACCGACTTAGTGATCGGAAGATTGGCGGTTCGATTCCCAGCTCAGTCAGGTTGCCATTGTTGGGCCCTTGAGCAAGGCCCTTAACCCCAACTGCTCCAGGGGCGCTGTACCATGGCTGACCCTGCGCTCTGACCCCAGGTACGCTGGGATATGCGAAGAAGGAATTTAACTGTGCTGTAATGTACATGTGACAAAATAAAGGCTTTACTTTTTTATACTTTACTTTAATACCTCTTCAGTAGTACTACACAATAGTTTGTGCTAAAGAGCTCTGACCACATATTGAGTGTATAAATAAACATAATTTTCAGAACTGTTGCATTGTAAATCCTTTTATTAGTTGAATCACAGGTCCCAATCACAACATCATATCTTCCACTAAGCCTGTCTCTTTTGCTCTGTGAGTGTCTATCTCACTTTTCTCTGTGTGTACCTCTCTCTCTTTTGCTAATTCTCTCCTTCTCTCGCGCTCTCTCTCTCCCACCCACCACACACCTTAGTCATAGTCACATGTACTTCACATATAAACAACGTGAGATTTGCAGATGATTTTACATGCTTTATGTACTTCACACTTTATTTGTCACAAGATTCATGCATTTTTTTTTTTTTCACATTTATTGCATGCAGATGCAGTTTCACCTCTGGTTTTCTTGCATGGGGTTACTAGATTATTAAGTTTACAGCATTCCATATTGAAATGCACGTTCATGTCCTTGACATAACCACTCATGAGGAAAAAAAATGAACATGTCAAATGTGTGTGATTTCTTTTTTAACTGGACTCACTCATCTGTAACGCTGTTTTCATTATTCACTGAGATAAATTGTATTCAGTTATTCATAAACTAATAGGATAAGTGTGTAGTTAGGCGTGTGAAGAATATAAATCTTGACCTGAGGCCTGATCCTGTGATTTTAAGAAATATAACAAGCAAAAAAGAAATCTTTCAGAATATCTATAAAACCATGTAAATGCAAAATATGATTATGACATGATTTAAATTCATTTTCAACTTTGGTTAAAATTCTAAAAGCAGAACAATATCAGGCTCAAGCTCAGGATCTCTAATGCACTATAAAAAATCATTTTAAAATATTTCTATTACAAAGACTATTTTCTTTTTTTTTCATGGACTTTGACATGGAAAAAGGTGAAAAGAAACTGTTAAAAGACCGGCCTTCTGAAATATGAATATGAGTATAAGACAGAAAGGTGATCTGGGAAGCTGTTAAATTGATAGATTCCCTCCAGCTCTTATTTGCATACATTAAAGCTTCTATTAATTCATTTTCACAGGCACTTTTATTTAAAGTGAAGTTGAAATGAGGAACAAATACAGAGATGAACTGACTTTCATGGTACAGAGCATCGCAGCACACGGATTAGTATTAAATGCTTAAGTGATCGTCAGATGGTCTTAATGTTTGTATGCCAGGAAAATAACCTGAGAGTAATGCAACACAAAACATTATGCCTGGTATGGTGTACGTTCACTTTATGCCACTGACATGACTGCACAAAACCTGTGCGGGTTTGTTGTGGTGTCTGGCACAGGATGTTGGCAGCAGTGGATTGTAGATTGTGAGTGTTGTGGATTGTGGGGTTGGGCCTTGGTATATCTGACTTGTTTGTCTGGTACATGCAAACAAATACAAGTACAGGGGGGGGGGAGCTTTGGATTTACTGGATTAAAAGCATGATACTGTAACATACACACGGATCAGCCATGACATCAATACCATGGCAAAGTGAGCTGAACAATAATGATCACCAACTGTATCCCAGTAAACTGGTGACAGGATCATGGGCACCCAAAGCTCACCGATGCCAGCTGGATCCAAAGGCCAGGCTTTACAGTTCAAGCCAGCAAAAAGCCAATGCTGCTCAAATTGCAAAACAAAAAGTGCTGGCCATGATAGGAAGGGATCAGAACACCAGCAGGCACAAAGCCCAAGGCTGCCGACCTGGCCTCCAAACTCGCCAGATCCTAATCTGATCGAGCAGACATTGGATGCACCAATCCAATCCAATTTTTCAACCAAGCAACACACAGCACCCGAAGGCTGCCAAAGTCCTGGTGCCAGACACCAAGCTCTATGAAGCTATGCAACAAGGGGAACTCCAAACCGACTGTAGGTGGTTTTATTGTTAATGCAATTAATGTTATGGCTGATTGGTGTATATTTTTTAATCGATTTCACCGAGGCATTTTTATATTCAGGGGCTTATTATTATCAAATAAACGTTTTGTATGCAGTTACGTCAGAATTGCATCACCAGGCTGAAGTGACCAATGCAGAATGTTCACATATTGCTGTCTACAGTACTGTATGTTGGCCTGACATTGCGGGAATCTCAAATCTAACTAAATGTCTTAAAGCGGCTATGTGAACGTATTTGCCCCCGCGCATTACGAAATACACGACAGCGCCACAGAAATAATCTCACCCACACGAAAAACCAACAATCTATTAAGGAGAATTTCGAACTCCTCGTGTGTCAGACGTGTAATTTTGCTGCATTGAGACCAGGCGGAGGCGGGACTTGGGGACGGCGTGAGGTTGAAAAGGCGGATGAGTCGGTGGTTATTTCTGATCGAGTCTGGCTGTAGAGAGAAATTACTGAAGCTGTGAGAATGAGAAGGATACAAAGATTGAATAACAAATCAGAAACATGTGATTATTTATGATCAGTGACGACAAGCACTTGCCCCTGTAGCACTGATGACACTGGGATATAAATATATGTACACGGAGGTGGAAGAAGCTGTGGTTTAATAGGCAAGCTGACGTCGCCAGCATTGGGATTATCTACAGTATTGCAGTTTAATTCAAATCCAATTTACAGCACACAGAATAAATCTGGACACAAATAAACACAGAAGACGTGAATCTAAACCTGATGTTTTATTTTAAGGAGTGAAAGTCAGGCCCTGGAGCTGATTCTGACAAAAACAGGTAATCCACAATTCTCCACCTTTGCAGGCAACACTCACATACCTAACATTAAATACAGGTCAAGTGCTATATGTTATTTATTCATTAGAGCGATGCAGGATTTGAATTCAGAACTTTTCATTCAACCTGTTGTAGCACACCTATTATTATTTATTATTAACATTAAAAAAATCACTATGAAAACAACCTAGGTCTTTGACTCCAGAAGGTCTCTGGGTGGTGTGTAGCACCATGGCGTTGCTAGAGGGTACTTTGAATGCTGCAGTTTGTGGATCAGTCTCGCTCATCCCATGGGTGCTCAGATGGATTGAGATCTGGCGAGTTTGAAGTTCGGTTTGGCGGCCTTGACTTTTGACTACACTGGATTTTCTGTGGGATCTGACTGGACGGCCTGGCCTTGAATTGCATCAATGTTGATGTGTTAAAGTTATGTGGCGTGTTGGCTGTTTAGTGTACAAAAAGGTTCCAGGGGGAAGAATGTTGGGATCGATCAAAAGGGGCTTAAAAATATTTAGGACAAGATCAGCTAAGAAACATGGTTATCACACATATACTGTACCAACCACACTCACAGGATACGTCTGCTCTGCCCAACAACTTGCCCGCTCCTCTCTGTGTCAATCACACAAACGCACTCTTGGTGCTAATTAACTGTGGGGGCTTCAACACTCTCTGATCTGATAACCCACAGAGCAAATGGAAAAGATGAGAGGGGGAGTGAGAAGGACATCACCATCATAAATGTTGTGTTAGGAATACATTAGATGATGTAGAGCTGTCTATCTCAACTAGTCTTTTACTACCAAACAAAAGGAAAAGGTCAGAGCAGAGAAAGGCTCCGTATCGGATTGACCCAGAGAACTAAAGCCAGCGTGGGCAAGAAGGGTTGCAATTTTACCTACTCTTGGTTTAACAGAGCAAGCAGACAGGCAGGTAGGGTCTATTGTTCAGGCAGGGTGTTGTATCATCTCTACTTCTCAAACATTGTCTAACCTGAGATGTTTACCATATGAAAAGCCTCAAGCTTCTACAAATACAGTATATAATAATAATAATAATAATAATAATAATAATAATAATAATAATAATAATAATAATAATAATAATGCAATATGTTTTCATGGGCTTGTATGATGTCCTGGTCCTTTGCTAAAAGTTTGAGGGATGTTCAAATCGAAACGGGATTTCGGATTGTGCAGAATAAGAGAACAATGAAAGTTATGAAAGTATAAACTCCCTTTAACTCTCTACATACTGTAATCCTCTGCTACCCTAATTCACTAATTCTGGATACTTTCAATGAGCCATGATCAGACTGTTTGCTTTACATCTAAAACCCTTGACTCCCATGAGCTCCTTTAGTGACTCAAACATGTGGAAATGGCTTGGAGCGAAGTCAGTACTGTACATTGGATGTGGCTCCCAGCTGATTCCATAATGCTCAAATGGTGTTCGTGAATGAATGTGTATACAGTTTCCAGAATCAGGGATTCCTCGCTGAATGTCCACGGTGCTGTACAATGGTGTGCACTGACTCACTCACACATCGTCTATACCGCTTTATCCTGTATTCAGGGTCACGGGGGGCCTGGAGCCTATCCCAGGAGACTTAGGGCACATGGTAGGGTACACCCTGGACAGGGTGCCAATCCATCGCAGGGCACAGACATACACTCTCACATTCACACACTACGGGCAATTTGGGAACGCCAATTAACCTAGTCTGCATGTCTTTGGACTGTGGGAGGAAACCGGAGTACCCGGAGGAAACCCGCCAAGCACGGGGAGAACATGCAAACTCCGTGCACACAGAGGATCGAACCCGGACCCTGGAGGTGCAAGGCGACGGCGCTAACCACTACACTACCGTGCCGCCAAATGTTGTTCAATTACTGTAAAATATTAAAAAAAACATAAAAGACAATGGAAAAGCACAACAGTGTAAAATAATGACTGACAAACAACAATACATAAACAATAAAGCATAGATTAATAAGGCAAATGAATCTCTCAATGCTAATTGGATAAAAGCCGAAAACTGAATCCTGATAAGATTAATGAATCAATGTACATTAAAAGCGAAAGAAAATAAGAACGATTTAAATAGTGAAAGTGGGGCCTGTCTGATGTAAAGGTGCAGTTCATTCCACATTCTGGGTGCTGCCACAGAAAAAGCATGTTCACCACGGCTTTTCAGCTGTCACGTATCGGGGTGCGAGGCATGAACGCAGAGGTCCAGGTGTTAAAGGAAACGATGTATTTATTATTATAAACACAAAAAACAGGGAAATTAATGAAACAAAACACTTTCCTGTAAAATAAACCAAAACACGATTAAACAGACGAGACATATACTTTCAACTTAATGTAACAAATGCAAGACACTAACTAGAACTCAAACACACCTTTTATAATGAGATTAATGATCAACTCGGATCAGGTGCGCGCCCACGTCACCTGACCGAGTTGCGAACTGGGAAATGAAGTCTTGAAACTGAAACTAAAAAGAACTACACAAAATGTCTTAGGGCGCTTTGGCGCCCTCTAGGGGTTATCCCTGACATCAGCCCTGATTTAGGAACCATAAGTGGTTGCTGTTCAGAAGACAGGAGTGCCAGTACTGGATTGTAAGGCTGTATAAGGTTTGAGATATAAGATGGTGCCAAGTTGCTCAATGACTTGTACACAGTCAGGACGACTTTGAATCTAATTCTGAACTGCACAGGAAGCCAATAAAGTGAACGGAGGACTGGAGTTTTGTGTTAATTTTTCCGCGTCCTCTTTAAGAGCTGTTCAGCAGTGTTTTGCACGGTCTGTAGCCGCGCAAGAAAACCCTTATTGTGACTAAGTCCCATCACTGTACTATTCTTGAAGACTTCTGTAAATGTCAATTTTAATGTAAATGTAAGATTCCTTCGAGACACGTGAAGCCGCTAACCCCCCTTTTTTTTCCCCCCCTTGCTGCTCACCTATCGTTAGGGACGGGTGTAACACACTCGGAGGAAAACGTTACTGCTCCTTCCACTTGCATGAACTCACAGACGCTCATTATTGGCTAGTGTCAGGCTGAATGCTGTGGGTTTGCTGTCCCTCCACTCTGGTATATAATCGGCTCTCTATAATCCGTAAAATGGCCAAGCAGCAAATCTAGTAGCCACTGCTTCGAGGTTCCTGGTTTAATCCTGAGCTCAGGTTAATGGAATGTGTATATTCAGCATGTCTGCATGGGTTTTCCCAAGTTCAAGCACACACGAGCTAGCTAGTCCATATTTAGCTTTATTAAACCAACACCCAGGCCATTTGAAAGAAACGCCCTAGAACAGCCCTGTGGAGGACACCATGATTTACTATGGGGAACATTCTACCGTGTTCTAATGTTATATTCTTATATTACGTATTTAGTCAATAAGTCAATGTCACATACTGTGTGAATGCTACTGTACGTGTAACTGGTCTATTTTAGGGAGCCTTGCCTCTGATTTCATGCCAGAACCATGTGAAACAGACTCAAATAGGTCCATTGCGCAGATATTGTTGCAGTCTTATTTATTTTTTATTATTACTGTTCATGAAAAAAAAAGTTTCCAGCTTGTGCGTTTGTTTTAAACAATATGCACTGATTAGTCAGGGCATGTTGCACAACCTTTCTGATTGGTACAGGGTAATTATTTTAATCACAATGCCACAGATAGGGAATAAACTATATACTCAGTATATTCAGGCAAGGCGTGCTTTTCTCTATGCAGTGCAGCTGGGAGAAGGTTTTACACTGCTGCTCATTTTCTCATACGTACGTTTGTTCCAGGTGTTTTAAGCCGTTATGTGCTTGATTGTTTTGCATCAAATATGCTTTCAGATGTTAGTTTAAGCATCTTTTAGCAACATATTTTCATTTGAGATTTTGATATCGGTTTCGTACATTACCTACAACGCCATTTCACTTCCTGCTGATAGTTAAAGAAAACAACACAGCAATATGTTAGTTCCTTGGTCTTTCCAGTTCTTGTACCTTCCCATTCAGAGAAGATTCTAGAGTCTGTTGGGACCTTTGGCGAAACTTTTCATCATTATCTTTTCATCCATTGCCTACTTTGTCTGTTGACAAGCAGTGCCTCTGTTCCCATCTGTACACTATGACACTATAATAAAACAGTTCAGGACCATATCTCTGCTATAACTGCAATGCATTCTGGGATTTCCAAGTCAAAATGTCTTCCCCACACTCATTGATCACTCAGGTTTGTTGACGGTGAGGTGATTGGCTGCTTTACATCTTATGGAGCCCTCATGTCTGTGTTTCCTTCTGGCTCTCCCTTTTAGTTATGCTGTTATAGTTCGTCCTGCCGCAGTCCCTGCTTGCACTTTGCACTAAATATACATTCACCTTATACATGTTGACTGTGAGAATACGTAACTGTTATCTCTCCTCTTTTGCTCTCCCCTCTCCTGTTCTCCTCCTCTCTCTCTCTTTCCCTCTCTCTATCGAGCTCCACATGTCGTTCCTGAGCTGCCATTGATCCAGACTCCCTCTGCCCTCTGGACCGGCCTGACTCATCCTTCAGGTAACTAGGAAGACGGTTCTGGCCTCGCATGATGTTGACGGCCGTTTCTCTGCTGACTTGGCTGCTGCCGCTCGATAGTTCAGGATTGGAATTTACTACAAGTCTACTCGAGCCTCCAATAACTACCTGGACTCCATATTAACATCTATTAACAACTATTATACTGAACTGCCTGCCACCCAACACACAGTATGAATGCAGATCAATTCCTGCTTTCTGTTTCACCCAGATGAGGATGGGTTCCCTGTTGAGTCCGGTTCCTCTCAAGGTTTTTTCCTACTGCCATCTCAGGGAGTTTTTCCTTGCCACTGTCGCCCTCGGCTCGCTCATCAGGGACTATCTGACCATTTTTTGATTCATACACATTCACATTTCTAACAATCGTAAATAATTCTTTTGATTGTGCAAAGCTGCTTTGCAACGATGAACATTGTTAAAACCGCTATTCAAATGAAATTGCTCTGCAAACAGCAGTGAAGCACTGGCAATACAAAAGTCCCCCTGTAACATAAATGCAGGAGACAATCCATCTTATCTCACTCACTCATCATCTATACCGCTTTATCCAGTATTCAGTGTGGCAGGGGGCCTGGAGCCTATCCCAGGAGGCTTAGGGCACAAGGCGGGGTACACCCTGGACAGGGTGCCAATCCATCACAGGGCACAGACATACCGAATCCATTGCAGGGTACACACACATACACTCATTTGCACATTATGGAAAATTTGGGTAAGCCAATTAGCCTAACCTGCAGGTCTTTGGACTGTGGGAGGAAACCCACCAAGCACAGGGAGAGCATGCAAACTCCATGCACACAGAGACGGAAATCAAACCTGGCTGGGAATTGAACCCTGCCACTAGAGGTACAAGGCGACGGTGCTAACCACTACACCACCATGCCACCCAATCCATCTTATCATTGCAATAAAAATAAGACTGCACCAAGCAACATATTAGGACCAAAATTTCTAAATTTGATGTCTTTCAGAGTAAAGGTTTGCTTTAAGGCATGTATCTTACAGAAGTGCTTAAGACATAAATGCTGCGTTGCCATTGCTGCACATTTGACTCACTTATACCAAAATGGAACCAGATGACAATCTATAAGACAGGAAGTTGAGTGTATGAGGGTGAAAGGACTTCACTGAGAACTTCCAACCTCCAGCTCAGAACTTAGCAGCCAAAACAATGAGGCGTGTAAAAAGATCAAATACAAAATCTCCTAGCTGTATGTATTTGTAGAAAGTGCCCATAGAAACAATGAAAAAGACAGCCAAACATTTAAATTACAACTTAACTTGAAATTTTTATCACCTTTTTAAAATCTGGAATAAATCTGACCTTTAGACGGCCTAAGGTGAATAAACTCCAGGCAAAGAAGTAATCAAACATGAACCACGCTATTCCTTCTTCTGATTTTCAGTCTCGCAGCAGTAAGTTAGCAGTGGAAGTCACGCCCTTTAGACGTGGCAGTTCCACACACAGCAGGTGCTGCCAGGCTGGATGCTGAGTCTTTTCTGAGAAGAGAAAGAAATGAAAAAGACTTACATGAAGTAGGAGTTCTGTGGGCGAGTAATAGCCGGTACTTAACAAGACATCTCTTTAATTAGCTCTTTAATCTTACAGCAATATTTGACAAGTTACTTTCTGACAAAATTAAGTGTGTGCTTCATTCTTCCACCCATCCATCCATCCCTCCATCCATCCATCAATCTGTCCATCAATCACTTAATCCATCTGTCCAATTCAATTCAATTAGCAATTCTAATATTTTCATCCAAAGTCATTGTCACAAATCAGCCTTACAGGAATCCAGATATAAGTTTAAAAATAAATAGATATTTATATATTTGCTTACTTGTTACACTATTTAAATTATGTAAATATCCATTTACAGTATTTCATATACACTACAAAACATATTTAAAAATACAGAACTTATTTAGTTTTATGTGTTTTTGCACAAAGGCTTAAGAGTTCTGAAAAGTCCAGTAGAAAAGTTTGCATGCATTTAAAGAGATAGATAAACAAATAGAGAGAGAGAGAGAGAGAGAGAGAGAGAGAGAGGGAGAAGCACTCCATGGAACGAGGCACAGGACTGGAGGCTTCAAAGCTGCTCTCATCTCTCCCACTCTTCCACTCCTGCCCGAGGGCCCATTGTCACCGAACTGTCATCCATTCACATGCAAACACACCTGATTAACGAGCCAAGAATCTCTCGGCCTCAAAACGCCTGCTGACGTCTGAAAGGCTTCGTATACATACACACCCCCACGCCCCTGTTATGGACCTTTACACATTTTCTAGTTTGTTTTGTTTGACAAAAAGCAGAAATGTGTTGGTTGCACCAATCAATACCTCAATTTCAATTGCTGGTTCGACAGTTAGTCTTCTATTATACAGTCGAAGACTTATAGCTTTACACATATGGATTCTCAAAAGTTTGCCACTTGTCTGGCACGAATTTTCAACCATTGTCAGATGAAATGGAAACTCTCAGTGAAGGTCAGATTGAGGTCTGGACTTTGACTTGGCAATCCTAACGGGAAGTGAGAAGTCAGAAATTGGAATCATGTCATTATTCACCTATAGCCATTGAGCTGTGAACTGGGTAAAGAACATTGACACATCCATGGTCATATTTTGTTAGCAATAAGAGTGGCATACATATGTTTTCTCAAATTGTGAATTGTATACTCAGTGTTGTTTATTTATCCAGTGAATATATCTATATGGCGATGCAGAGGAGTAGAGGTTAGAAGTCTGGCTCTGGTTGAGGGTTCAAGTCCCACATTAGGTCTGTGTGCATAGAGTTTGCATGTTCTCCCTGTGCTTGACGGGTTTCCTCCAGGCACTTCCATTTCCTCCCACATGCACACCTGACCGACATGCAGATTAGGCAAACTGACATTCTCAATTGTGCGGATCTGTGCCCTGTGATGAATTAGCACCCTGGCCAGGGTGTACCCCAGCTAATGCCTGAAGTCTCCTGGGATAGGCTCCAGGCCTCCTACAACCCTGTTCAGGATAAGCAGGATAGAAACTGAATGTCTGTGAAAACTTATATTTGCTCGTCATTTGATTTTCCCTGTCAGAAAGCTACACGTTTATCCCATAGCTTAGTCTAACCCATGTAGCTTAACACATGGATTTTGAACAACTCAAATGAAACTTTGAATATAGTCTCTATTTTTTTTTTTGTTATTTTGTTTGAATTCCAAACATCCCCAAATCCCCCATAGGGCTAACCATGTTCCTTCTTTCTTCCGCTCATAGCAATGTTTCTGAGATGGGTGGATAGGGCAGACGGATACCGAAGGCCATTCTGACTGCAGCAGCAGATTCCTTAGTGTGATCATAATGATGCTTTTGGGTGGCTGTGCAGGTTGAGAGGGTGTGTGGTAATACATCAGACAGATATGAGAGCTCTTGTGCTCTCCAAAGAGATGCTGCGGTCCACCCAGGGCACAGGAGATGATTGACAAGAGACGCTAATAAGGAAAGGGTTAGAGAGCCTGAAAGAGAGTGGGTCAGAGCCAGTGAAGGGAACAGATGGATGCACAGTTTGTTCTATCTGCAATATGTTAAACAGGGACTTCTCTGGGGGACAAAGGGAGACATCAAATTCATGTGCACAGTGCAGGGTTGAGGTTTCTGTCATATTCACTCACTCATTGTCTATACTGCTTTATCCTGTATTCTGTATCCCAGGAGGCTTAGGGCACGAGGCAGGGTACACTCTGGACAGGTTGTCAAGTGCATCGTTTACCAAATGAGTGTGTGTATATATATATATATATATATGTGTGTGTGTGTGTGTGTGCCATTGCAGCGCATTCGCACACTATGGGCAATCTGCAGGTCTTTGAACTGTGGGAGGAAACCCACCAAGAAAGGGGAGAACATGCAAACTCCATGCACACAGACACGAGAATCGACCCTTGGCTGGGAATTGAACCCGGACCCCGGAGGTGCAAGGCGACAGGGCTAACCACTACACCATTGTGTCACACGCTTGATGTAATTTTTGTCCATTGTCACTATCATCATCTCATCACCAATCATGTTATCCCAATCTTCACATCCTGGTGTTACTGGCCGCAGTCGTACATGTATTTAAGCAGAGAAGACTGTGGATAGCAGATGATCACAAGGAAAACGTTTATCTAGCCATGGTTCAAATCACAGTTAAGGTTAAAGTTGTGGCATGAAAAAAGAGGAAATTAAGAAAAAAGCATTTAAAGACTGTATTCCAATTCTAATGAAAGAAGCCTAGCTTACCTGCATCTTTTTACAATTCAAATACATGTGGTGCAGAAATGATCATACTGCATGGCTGGATGTGTTTGGGAGTGCTTGTGCCATGCGATAGGTTAGGACCCCATCCATGGTGAACCCTGCCTTGTTTTCTGAGCTGCCTGTGATGTGTGTGACCATATGTCATCCCTGTGGTCACTGCAGTAAAACCCAACCTTTGGTGCAAAAAAAAAATTTTTAATGCTGGTGATCCTGAAGACTGAGGCTGGGTTGAGTAACTGATAACACTTAATGGTCACTCATCTTTAAGTGTAGTATTTACCTGAATAAATTGTTCACACAATGGTTTAATCTTAGAATATAAATACCTTAATAAAGTATTTATGCCACCAGATTTTATGAATGCCACTATACATTTATTCTTCCTAATCTTACCAAACAAGTAAAGTGTTTCTCCGTCAATGAAGCATGTGATCAGCGTGAGACAACCTTAGTGTCATGCAGTAGAATGGACATGCTGTGGTGATTTTCTCACAACTCGCACAGCACTACCATTAGTCATGCAAAGGAGATAACATTGGTGATAACAAATTCCCAGATTTCTGCAAATGCATAATTTTCATTTAAATATTCAGATGTGTCAGCCACACAGTTTCAGGCTCTTTATCTTTTCTGCCCTTTTGTCCAAGGTGTGACAGATGATCCCCATAGAGCTGAAATGCATGTGCGTGGACCCTGAAAAGGTGTTAGAAGGTGAACTTGAGATGTGTTCAGTGGTGTGTATGCATTCCAAACCTTTGGTGCTGCTCAAAGTTGAAAATTGAATTGAATTATAGTTCGTTTTCTACAAAGAACTATCCAGGGTATGTTTAGGAAGCAGCATCTGTTCTGACTAGCAGGCTGGGTCTTAGAGGTATCACTTGTTGGCTTGCACTTCTTGGATGGACAACAACAGGACAGGTCCTCCCTTGTAGAATGCTCTGGTCAAAGTATCGATTTTGGATTCAAGCCAAGCTTTGAGAAATTTTTCTACCATAATGGTATCCAAGCACTAGTGAAACACTGGGATAAGTGCATTCGTGTTGCGATGGATTTTCATAGGTAAATAAAGCTGGTTTTTACTCCCAAAACTGTGTTTTGTTATTCCGCCCAATCAAAAGTATTGGTTTGACTTGATAGTACTTTTTGTCATTTTTATGTTAGTACTGTATATTACTGTCTGTTTTTGTGTGTTTGTAGTTTTTGTTGGTCGACTCAGTTTCCCAGAAGGCACCTCGGTCAGGTGATGAGGGCTCACCTGAACCGAGGTAGCTCATTAGACATCTTATAAATAGCAGTTTGTTCTGGGAAACTGTGTCGAGCATTATCCTTGTCAAGTGGGCAATCCTTTTTCTTTGGTTTTCTTTGTTTTTTTTTCTTTGAAGTTATATTTTAGTTATATTGTTTTACCTTTGCTTTTTCTAGAGGGCTCTAGTATTATTGTTTTTCTGCATTGTTTTTCTTTGTGTTGGTGGATTCATGGAGCTGTCTTGTTCAGTGTTTAGTTAGGCTGTGTCTCCTCCCGTGTAAGTCCTGTTCTGTGTCCCCAATGTCGGCCCTCTTGTTTAGTCCTTGCATGTACTGTTCCCCTGTCTGTTTAGATTTGTGAGGGATGAGGGATTAGCTGCTAGCAAGGTTAGCCGCTAGTAGGCCTTAGCTGCTAGTAGAGTTAGCTCCTAGTAGGGTTAGCCTCTAGTGCAGGGGTGTCCAAATCCAGTCCTGGAGGGCCAGTGTCCAACACAGTTTGGTGCTTTTTCTTCTCAAACACAGCTGATTGTCTGTGATTGGACACTGGCCCTCCAGGACTGGATTTGGACACCCCTGCTCTAGTGGGATTGACTGCTAGTGGGTTTGGTCGCTAGTAGGTTAGCCGCTATTTTGGAATAGCCTCATGTGTGCCTTTCCTTTTGTGTTCAGTTCCCCCCTATTAGGTCAGTACTAACCCGGTTAGCCACTAACTCCATTAGATACTAACCCGGTTAGGTCAGCATCAAGCTCCAGTCTCCATATTCCATATAGCTACTAACCCAACTAACCCATCCAGTCTAGTCCTGTCTCTAGTCAGCTCCAGCTCCATGTTTCCTCATCCCTAGCTCCTGTGTCAGCGCTCAGTTCCCTGTGTTCAGCTCCTGTCCCTGTGTTTTTCCTGAGCCCTAGTTTGAGTTTGTTGTTTTGGTTCCTTTGTTTGTTTGTTTGTTTCAGTGTTTGAGTTTGTGTTCAAATAAAGACTTTCTGTTTAAAACCCCTCTGCCTTCATGCCTGCCCGACACGTCCACTGCAACTACATCAGCCGGTCTGGCCTGTAATCACAGCCAGGCCGTGACAAGTATATTAGTAGGGAAAAAGACAGTTAGCTATTAATTAATTAATAGTTATGTACAGACTATGCAAATTCTCTACATTTTTGGAAATTAAAGCAATTTGAACCACTGTACACTAGAGCCAAATTTATGGGATAGTGGAGTGCTTTAATATGCGTAAAAGGACCATTCTCAAATTTGTACATGATGATATGAAATATTGTATGTGTGTGTGCCCTGCGATGGATTGGCACTCTGTCCAAGGTGTACCTCCCCTCCTGCCCTAAGCCTCCTGGTATAGGCCCTCCGCGAACCTACAGTAAATATAGGATAAAGCAGTATAGACGATGAGTGAGAGTGAGTGATATGAAATATGATGACTGGGCTTTATTAATGAATTGGGATCTAATAATTGAAAGCTCTCGTATCTTTTGTCTCAGATGCCCCAGGCATCCATGTGGTTGGATTCCCATTTTGGGGGACGTTTTGGATGGTAGTGTGAGGATGGTTCATATCCTAGGAGGAGCTAACCTGGCCCAATAAGTATTTATTTGTGTTAAATTTGGTATAATGTCTCCCTGACTTTGAATATAGCATGTCAAATTAAGCTCATGTGTGCTCTTACCCATGTGCCCTGAGGCCAGGCATTCTCTGCCTGGTGTGCTACCCACATTATTGTAATTTATGTATTACACTTAAATGCTGGTGTTCATCAGTTCAGCACAGCCACTTTACAAGTTCAGCACATGAAGCATAGCTGTGTGTTCTGCACATGAAAACGACTGACTCACCAGCTCACTCATTTTACCCAGTCCTCATTTCTGGTTTAATTACAATGGTCAGGAAACTCCGACTTTGGAATAGAATACTCGCTTACTCACACATGTATATGTATGCGCAAACTTGCGTTTTAACAAAGCAAGGTAGAGGATGACTGATCTTGCATAAAGAAACTATTTCTGGAGCAAAAACTGATATGACAGTCTCAGTCTGCGTTCATACTGTAGACCGAGATCAAAAACAGGTTTCTTAACATAAAATGCATTCATTATTATAGAAAGGTTATAATGGAGGCTACAGTGAGCATGAGCCAGAATATTCTTTCTTTCTTTATTTTTTGGCAGGACTGCAGGAATGTCATCGATCCGTATTGGTGCAAAATCAGAAGGTCCTTTTATGGGCTTTGAAAATCATTTGCTCAGTGGTTGAGAGTTTGCAGCAATAATGGAAAAAATCCAGTTATTAAAAGCTTTTTTTCCCCCTATAAAATACCCTGAATTTCTTTTCTGTTTTTCAGACACTTTTTTTTCTGACTCTTTAATAAAGTTCAGCTTTTCCTTGCGAGACTGGAATGACGCACATAGCCGAGGTGATGTCGCCTGTTGTTGCCATGGTTACAGAGGGATTCCTCAGGATGCCAGCCGGAAAGACCATAGATGGTAGAACACAGAGAGAGAGAGAGAGAGAGAGAGAGAGAGAGATTATAACTTGCACACTGCAGATGCTGCAGATATATTAAAATTTAAAAAAGCATGTGTACATACACTCACACACTGCAGGTACGGACACCTATAGAGGTGATTTAGTTTTCTTTTACGGGTGACAGTCATATATTCTGCATAATGCATGAGAAAAACAGATAGAGAAAGAATAGAGAATGAGAATAGGAAATGCCATGTTAGTTACGATGCTGCTCTTTTTGTAAATTTGTTCCAGTTGTAACGTGGGTGTGTGTATAAATGAGTGTGCATTGGTTTGATGATTAAAAAACCTTGCAGGAACATTTAGCAAACCAATTTCCCTGTCAGATTTTATCATTTCAAAGACCAATATTAACACATTTGTCTTCAAGTCATTAAAAACACCACAAACCGAAATTTCCCCACAATTTTCTTGCACATAATAGTATAGAATGTCTATGTATTGTGTAGTATTACAGTTCTTGTTTCCATCATGACAGTAAAGACATGGTTAGCCAAGTTTGGCGTTCCCTGCGCAGAGCCCTGGCCTCGTCCCCACTGACACCTTCGGGATAAACTGTAACACCGACTGCATCCTCACGCAACATCAGTTCCTGATCCCACTAATGATATTGTAGCTCAAAGAACAGAAATCTACACCATTTTTTTTTTTGCCCCTTTTATTTTAGGGATAGCCAAATTTAAAGCTTCCCATTGTCTAATCAGGTTTTGATTGGCACTGCATGCAGAGGCTGAGTTGTATGGGGTTAAGAGTTTTGCTCAAGGACCCAACAGTGGTGACCTGGTGGTGGAATGGCTCAAGCCCCCTATTCTCTGGTCAGCAACCAAGAGCCTTAATCTGTGACATAAATCCCAACAGTGATGGTTACTATAATAACAAATAGGCTGTTAAAGCGATCTGGGTTGTACTCAATTACATAAGGGAAAAAAAAAATACTTTGAACTTATATATGGTGCTGAAATCTGATATTCAAACATTGAAACATATTTAATGTTTAAACTAAATCCACACTGAACCTGAACAAAATGTAGTATCTACTTTGAATGAAGGGATGAATAAATGAATGAACAATTAATCTTCTACTCAAGCCATAAGTGAGCTGCACATGACGTTCAGGTTCTCAAATGATGCACACAGAACACACAATATGAAATGATCCTCTGACCACAGCCATTAGTGCTGAAACTCCTTATTACATTAGCGCGTAATTACTTAATCACAATTAATTTCCCTCTCTGAAGAAAAATCCAGTGGGAACGATTAACGATGACGCACTTTACTTTAACAGCCCGACTTTATGTTATTATGGTCATAAGAAAATTCTCTAATACACACACACATGCACACACAGTTCCAGCTGGTGTGAGACCAACCTACACGGGAGATCCCTGATACATACCGGCCTACGCGCTAAGAGAGGTGGACAAGCTCAAGTGCACAGTCGCACATTCTGTGCCAGAAAGCCTGAGCAGGGAAGCCCATATTCATACAGTTTCCGGCCTCCACTTTAAGAGAGAGAGAGAGAGAGAGAGAGAGAGAAATCCCTTAGACTGTTTAGCAGTAAGGGGAAACCATCTGCATTCTCCGCCCTGGAATGCATTAACCTGAAACTGCCTACCTCCCATCTGGATAAGCAAGAGGGAGGGAGGTGAGAAATCCTCACTCTTAGTGTTTTTCTCACTACATCTCTCATAGCAGGAGCTTAAAATGATTTTATAATATTTCTCGTTTGAGCACTGGTGTCTCAAGGGTGGGATTCTCACTTGTCATGCAGAAGGCCTCTGTTAGAGTCCCAAACAATGTCCCATATCCAGCCTCTGGTGATGCAGAGCATGCTTAGTGTCTTAGAGTGATAAAAGAGGGTTGTGTTAGAAAGACCTGGTGGCAAAAACTAAACATGCACGTCTGCTGTAGTGAACCCCAAATGGGATCAGCCAAAAAACAACATACAAGGGCTATAAGGAAAGTAATGCAAAAGAACGAATAAGCCTTTAATTAACTGACATACTGTAGGTCACTCAAATTGAACATGTTATTAACTCTTTCTCTATAGAAATGTACTCGTTGCCAATATAAAGAAAAGGGAAGGATTTTTTTACCTGATCTCGAGCACATTAAAATCTCGAAGCTATTAAGATTTTAGGTAGGTATGATATGAACTTCCAGGTTGATCACTTTTTCTTAAATTTGAAGTTAAATGGAAACTTTAAATGTTGCCATATTTGAATGCCCACACACTTCCATATTTAGTTATTTGGATTAATGCCATACTGAATATTGACCATGATGCTGTATTGATCTGTTAACTTCTATTTAAAAAATGCAGATCCGAAAATTCTCAGAGGGAATAGAGGGAAAGACATGGTGCCTTCTCCGCCCACTACCTTATGTCGACAGAGAGACTGGCATCATCTGGCAGCTGTAGGTCTGAAAATCAGCAGAATGAATATCACAAGCAACCCATTAGCATCAGAGACTGAATCATGTTTCTTCATGAGTTCTGCCTTCCAAATCTGTCTTCATCTCTGTACTCTCCAAACAATGTGTTATTTCAGGCCTGTCTATTGAGATTCTACAATAGATTCCACCACATAATGCAAATTATATTAATGGGTTTAAAAATGTGACGGAAGTCGACTTTTTTATGCACAACCGTCTCTTGGAAGGTAGCATGGTGGTGTAGTGGTTAGCACTGTGGCCTCATGCCTCTGTGCCTCTGAGTGTTAGTGTGGGCCCTTTGATGGATTGGCACAGTGTGTACCCCGCCTAGGGATATGCTCCAGGCTTCCGCCACTATGTACAGAATAAATGGGATATAGAGAGTGAGAGAATCTCTAGTAAACACATTAGTTTACAGAAGAACACTTGCTTAAAATGACAGAAAGGCTATCACAACCACCACTTGTTAAGAACTGTGTGAGAAGAAAACCATTCCAGAATGCACAGGACATTGAACCTTAGGGCAGATAGCCTGCAGTGAGCACCTGATGACCAAATATGGACAAAACAAATTTTAGTCCTCACCTGTCTGTTTTGACTGTCTGTGTATGTCCCTGTATTCTTGGCTGGCAAGAGTAGAAGCCAATGTGCGCATTTGTAGGTGCAGAAACGTTTGCCATTTTGTGCATTCCCAGATGCTTTTCTGCTCAGCACAATTGTAAAGAGTGGTGATTTTGGTATTAGTGCAAAAAGTCTTGTAGTATAACTCCAGTGTGGCTCAACATAAAATCTCTAGAGATTATGAGTTTGAATCCGAATAACAGCACAACCACCTGTAGCCAGGAGCAAGTGTGAATTTCTGACCATACCTAACTGTTATCTCTCCTCTTCTGCTCCCCCCTGTCTCTTTCCCTCTCTCTCTGTCGAGCTACACATGTCATTCCTGAGCAGCCATTGATTCAGACTCCCTCTGCCCTCTGGACCTGCCTGACTCATCCTCGTGGCCCGCTTCTGGTTGGAGATCTCATCACATGGATGTCCTGTGTGTCTCTTTGGGATGCGTCCAATGTCTGGGGACAGATGATTGATGTTGACGGCCATTTCTCTGCGGACTCGGCTACAGTCGCTTGATAGTTAAGGACTGGAACTTCCTGCAAGTCTACCTGAGCCTCCAATAACTATGTGGACTCCATATTAACATAAATTACCATCTGTTAACAACTGTTAGACTGAACTGCCTGCCACCTAACACACAGTATGAATGCAGATCAATTCCTGCTTTCTGTTTCACCCAAATGAGGATGGGTTCCCTGTTGGGTCCGCTTCCTCTCAAGATTTCTTCCTACTGCCATCTCAGGGAGTAAAATTGAATTGAATTGAATTAAGAAGTGAACTGCTTACAATTTAATTAGATCAAAATTACCAAGATCTGGATCTTCCAATCTTCATAGCAAGTTATATCAATGTTGCAAGGTACTTTTTAACCTTAGTGGGGCAAGGGTATCTCAGTAATTAAGCCATTGGACTACTGAGTGGAAGGTCCCAGTTTCAAACCGAAGCTTGAACAAGACCCTTAACCCTAAACTGCACTTATGTATACGGAGATAAAATGTCTGCTAAATGCAGTAAATGTAACCTCAATGACTTTTGGTGGGAGTGAAGTGCTCTGGTGTCAGTGTTCCTTCAAACAGACATACTACAGGTAAAAGTCAAAAAATTAGTTTTAAGTTGGATTACTGAAACTTTTAAGTTGGATCACTGAAATAAATGAACTTTTGCGCAATATTCAAATTTTTAGAAGTTTCACCTGTATATATCTGACAGTCCAGTGGCAGACCACACCAGACAGTTAATATTTGGTACAAAAATTAAAAACTGAAGTAATCTTTAGATTCCTGGCTAATGCTTCTTATTCCTGCCTAATTTAAGACCACAGCATTTGACAAATCTTGGGACTATAATGCCAATACTGATAGATACTGACATAGGTCTGATATAGGCTGTAAACAGTGCCTATATTCTTATAAACACAATATATGCAGCTATACTGCAGTTTTGTTTAGGAAAGCTTGTATAACCAATAATTTACATTTTTATGCATTTCCATAGACCTTTTAACAATGGTCATTGTCTCAAAGCAGCTTCACAAAAATGAAAAGAAAATTTTATGGAAGTGTGTATGTGTGAGAAAAATCTTTCTAGGTAATAATGAGACTGTCTCTGGTGAGCAAGCCAAGGGTGATGACGACAGTGCCAAGGAAAAACTCCCTGACATGGCAATAGGAAGAAACCTTGAGAGGAACCAGACTCAACAGGGAACCCATCCTCATTTGGGTGATAACGAATAGAAATTATATAACATCAATATAACAGAAGTTCTTTAAATTAACACAAAGTCCAGTTCAGCACAGGGATGAGTCAGCAGGTGCAGAGGGCAGATGGGGGTCTGGATCACTGGGAGCTCAGGAGCAGCATGTGTAGCTCCAAACCAACATGAAGCAGAATCCAGCTGGAGATGGCCCTTCTCATTATGCCACAGGATCCTGGCAGGGTCGGCCTTTGTTTACTGAAGCTGGAACAATCTCCAGATGCCTCGGGATGGGTAGAAAAATAAAAACAGGTGGAAAGAATTAGCGTAGATGCCATTCAGGATAGATGTACTGGAGTATGAGGTTATGGGATGAATTACATGTATGCCAGATTAAAGAGATGCATCTTGAGTCTACTTTTAAACTGGGAAACTGTGTCTGAGCCCCAAACACTGTCAGGAAGGCTATTCCAAAGCTCTACCCCCTTTTGTAGATTGTGATATTATGGGAACTACCAGAACTCCGGAGTTTTGTTATCTTAAGGAACGTGGTGGATTGTAACGTATCAGAAAACTGGCTAGATATGTGGGAGTTAAACGATTTAAAGCCTTGTACGAAAGCAATGCTATTTTGTAATTAATTCTAAACTGAACCGGTAGCCAATGCAAGGATGATAATATTGGGGTTATATGATCATATTTACTTGATCTAGTGAGAACCCTGGCGGACTAACTGTAGCAATAATGCAATAATACATCTTACACCATGACACATTACAAAAATATATTTTTAATTACACATTTAATCATAATTAAAAGCAAAGTAAAAACAATTCATTACACCTGAAACTGTTTGTGTGGGTGGATCAGATGACATTCTGGCACACAGTCGTGTCTCCCAAGCAACATAAAAAATAGTCATGGTGCTAATTCTAGAAACAAAAGTATAAAATGATCCATTGTGTCTTTGTTTTAAGTCGTGAGTTATGAACATGTCATGTGTTGTCACAGTTTGTATTTGTCTAATGGCATTAATGTCAGAATAAGGTAAGTGCTCTGGAACATTGTGCATGGTTTCTGAGATATTTCTGAATGTGTTCATTTACAACATGTATTCACATAGAAAAGCAGTGACAATGGACAAATCTGCGAAGTAAGTTCAATGACTTAAAATATTTAGATATAGGTGTCAGGTTGGATACTTGGCATGGGATGGAGAACATCCAGCTTACATTCTAAAGTCGTTCTACTGTATTTCACAAATGTTATTTTCACCAGATTTTTTTGTTTAAAGTACTTTTTCTCCAGGGTCCCACTTTAAAAACTCATTTACAGGAAACCTTTTTTTTTTCATACTTATTCAATACTTTTTTTTTTTTTTGCATTTTAAATGTCTTTCTGATAAGGTCATTAAAATGTGTCTGTATATTGTGGTTTAAATGTTCTTAGTCATTATCCATGTATTGTCTTTCTTATGGGAGAAAAGGGGTGATTGAAAACACAACTAATCTACTGTAGCACAGTAAAATCCCCAGTCTTGTTGATTTAACGCCATACAATGTTTATGCAGTTCCACTTGAGCTTGAGTGTTATCAAGACAGGAGAACATTTTGTGTAATGGTAGTTATTTGCTTCTCATTGTTACAGTTATTATTTTTCAAAGTAATGAGAATACGAAATGATCCCTCACATGATCAGAAATCAGGTAGCCAGTGGATGTTATGTAGAAGTGCAGTATAAAAATATGTTTGATCTTTGTGTAGCTTATACATATACATTTTACTGCAATGAATTAAGTATGGAAGTAGAATTAATAACATTTAATGAGTTTGTCATAAATTTAGCAATTTCTACCTGCTCTTAACTTTTTATTCAAGTGGAAATTCAGGCCTTAATTTAATTATGTTAATTCATGAATAATTTATTTTATTGTTACTGCAAATATCTGTATTAGGATCTAAACCAAAGGTGTGTGGCTTAGTTATAAAAAATAAATACTATTATTCTTCTTAATTATAAAGCAGAAAAGAACTCTTGGGAGAAACTGTCAATTATGTAGATTTCCTCACTGGAATATTGACCCTTGAATTGCATTTTGGATTCTGCCCAAGTATCTCTGGCTGTTTACTGATTGTGCCTGTGAACTTGACTCCCGCCTGTTTTGGACCGGACCTCAGCCAGCTCCCTGTCAGTAACCCTGACTGCCTATTGATATGTTTATAGAATTTCTGACTGGGATTTTTTGGGATTGGGATTCTGCAGGCCCTTTTGGATAACTGAGGTTTGACTGTGTTGCTCTTCTGATACCTTCTGCACTGAACTAAACTCTGATCTGACTGACACATCTCTCGCTATGTTCCAATGTACCTTCCCAGTTTACTCATGCACTGTTGCTTTCTGCCTACAGTTCCATCTGTCCCCAGCTCTTACTCTTGAGCATCTCCAGGCCGCCCACAGGCTATACAGAAAGTCATCCAATCTCCACCTGTGTTCAAGTCCTTATCCTCACCCTCTTGCACATTTCATGCACTATTATCACCTGATTACAATAAATATAGAAAAGACTATATCTGGTGTCTTGGTTTGGATCCTTCTCTGAGTCTTGGTACAGATTGCTCCTAAATGCCTGCATGAACTGACGAAAAGTCTGCTGGTGGAAATTTATAGTTGCAGAAGTACAGCTCTGATACAGATGTCTAATTCCACAAGCTTCTTACTATTGTATCTGTGTTCCTCTTTAAGGTTTGCAGACTCTCAAGCATTTAGCTGATTTTAGGATGACTATGTAAACACCCTGTTTAAAAGCTGAGACTGGATTCACTCTGACAAACACTTTAACCTGGCAGAAAGGCTTGAAACTGCTCTCCAACGATTTTCCACACATACATTTAGATGCCAAGAAAAAGTGTGTTTATGAAGCATGAACGTATGTGTCATCATTTCTGCTGAAAGATGTTAGTGTATATTTGTGTGTGTGTGTGTGTGTGTGATGAGGTTTATGTCTATGACTGTAAGGAGGTGGGAGGAAGAAATAAAGCACGATACACAGAGACTAAACCAGATTAAACCATCTTCTTTTCTCTTGTTCTTTGTCCAAACCATATCCATCTCCTCTTCCTATCTCTCTCTCTCTCACACACACACAGTAGTCTCACTACCTCATTATTAGTATTTGATCAAAGACTCGAGGTGCAAAATGGTCTTACACAAGAGGCATAAAAAAGCCATTTCATTTTTCCCTTTCCTTCTTTTCACACAAACTTCATTGCTCCTTTGATTATTGTCAGGTTTTTTTTCCCCCCATTGAGTGTTCTAGGAAGCATCCCTGCTGTTCAGAAACGTCACCACATTTTTATTTTTACTTCATTTTCTGTCTCAACTCAGCAACAGACTTATATTTCACCAGCCCTGATTATTATTAAAATAATAATAATAATAATAACAATAATACTAAATCGTGAATGCCCTATTATGTCTATCTATTAAAAACCTCTGCATATCAGTTCAAGCTACTATTCACTCCACACTGCTCATACAACTGGGATATGGCAGGGACAATGAACATGAGACAAATAGAAATCTAGCAATGACGCTGATGGCACATCATGCTTTTTTCATTTGTCCATCAGTGTGGGAAACAAGTAGCTTGTCTAACTGCTCCAAAAATAATGTGAAGATATTATTAGACACCAGGGAGCATATCAAAGTGTGCGTGCGTGTGTGTGTGTGTGTGTGTGTGTGTGTGTGTGTGTGTGTGTGTGTATTTGTGTGTGTGTGTGTGTGTGTGTGTGTGTGTGTGTGTGTGTGTGTGTGTGTGTGTGTGTGTGTGTGTGTGTGTGTGTGTGTGTGTGTGTGTGTGTGTGTGTGGTGGTCACGAGACTAGATTTGGGATCATGTTTTTTTTTTTATCACACACTTGATAAAACAGCATGAGAGTTGTGAGTCATTGAGATGAATTTAGTTTATGTAACTGAAATTAATATCCTCATTTAGGTGTAGGGATAATTATGATTTATACATATTTCCTTATGCACTTTTCAAAATAATTTCCATATTTCCTTTTTTTATTCTTTATAGCTGCTTTGTGACAATGACCATTGTTCATTCACTCAGAAAGGCTGAATTCCATATCCCTTTCTAACCCCTGATCAAGGGCACTACTTGGTGTGTGGAACAAAGGATTGTACACCCTACATAGCACACTAGTATTCCATTTTATTTTATTTGGAATTCAACCCCAGAACCTTGATGTTAGCTAATATTCTAAAGTGAAATAAGTGGAATATTATTATTTAAATTTTGCCGATTTAAAACAAAAGGTCCCACTGTGCCTCATATTACTTATTATAGATCAATAATGCAAGAATTACATGTACTGTAGTTATTATTATGTAATTAATGAGTAATTAATTGAGACATTAGTATAAAACAACAGGACCTCATTCTTGCCACTGCTCACTTATTCTCCTTGTTCTTGCCTTGCTTAATCTATAGTTTGATCCTTTCATCTCACTTTACTATCTCTCATTTCCTCCCAATAGCCCTTCTATTGTCACGCCATGTAAAAACTGCATTGACTGAGTGTGTTTGCTAAAGTTTTAAACGCAGTCCACACCCCAGTGGCACAAATAACAAACAGACAATGAATAAAGTGAAAAAAGAAAAGCAATAACAAGCTTCTACAGTATGAACATCACAAATTATAGAAACAAGCCCAGAGTCAATAATCAAGGACTGAAACACACTAGAGATGAGAATTGGAAATGTAGACGATAACAAAAGGATGGTATAAAAGCAGCGCTAGAGGTTATATACGCCGAGTAAATGAGAAAGAGGTGGAGATAACTGACTAAGCAAGGGTTTAACAAGCAGGAATTAGAGAAAGATGGAGATACTGTCTAGATGTCTGGGCAACACAACAGATAACAAGATGAACAGGTAAAAGTTTCATTCTTACACACATGAGCGAGAACAGAACCACCAGGTCCTGGATTTGATTCCCGCGTCTGGTCTGTGTGCATGGAGTTTGCATGTTCTCTCCATGCTTAGTGGGTTTCCTCCAGGTTCTCCGGTTTCCTCCCACAGTTTAAGGACTAATTGACTAAAGGAAAGATTAGGCTAATTGGCATTCCCAAACTGGCCATAGTGTGAGAATGTGCATGTACTATAGTCGTACAAGATGCAGAGAATAAATGCAGTTGTTGGCCACCAGGGTCCCTAGTTGGACTACAAAGGTTCCTAGATGAATGGATGGATATACATTTCATACGTTCAACATTTGAATAAATTTTGAATACTTCACTCATCAGTGACACCAGTTTCTAATATCCAGTTCCATAATATTCAGCTCTGTCAATTTACCCACATACAATGTCAATAAATGTGCAAATATATATTGGGTATTAACTGGGATGGATGGATGGATGGATGGTGTGTACAGAGCAAAATATTAAGATTGTTTGATATATTAAAAACTTTTATCAAACACACACACACGTTAAAACCAAAAGAACCCATTTTAAAACTCCAATCATGAGAAAGACAAATTAATGAGTTAAAATTTGTCGTGTGTGTGTGTGTGGGGGGGGGGGGGGGGGGGGGATCCCGCCTTCACAGAAATATTATTTGCACATGCCTGTGATCTCACACACAGAGGAGGAGGAAAATGAGGAGGTGGAAGAGGATGGCAAAGAGAAATGAGGTGGAGCGATAAAAACCATGAATGAACGACTTTGGCACTGAAACAGAAAGAGAAACCGGATATGTCTTTATTTGTAACTCTATGTGAATAAGTGTAAGTGTGTGTGTGTGTGTGTGAGAGAGAGTGATTGTGTAGGCAAGTCTGGATGATACATACATAGTTCTTTTCTTGGATTAAATTAAAAATGTTTCTCTCTCTCTCTCTCTCTCTCTTTCTTGCTCAGAAATTAGTCATCCATTCATGGTTTTCATTTCTCTTTTTTTCTGTTCTTTGGTGTGTAAAACTATTCCACTCATTTAATTTTCAGTAGGTGGTTTTTAGCAAACAAGGCCACTTCCTGTGCTGCAGAAAGCACGGGTCAAATGGCTGAAATCTTTTTCATCAGCCTTTCAGTCTCATTTTCTGACTTTCAAGGTAAAAAATATATAACTGGAAAAAGAAGAAATCAATAAGGAGAGAGAGAGAGAGAGATTTGCAGGTTCAATATTCTATAGTTTAAGGGATAAAATGTATTAATTTATTTCATGATCATTATACATATTAATTGATCTCATTATCATTCCACAAAGAAAAACTTTAATGAGTATTATAATCATTATTTCATTATGTTTTGCTGGAATTTTTTTAAATAAAAAAAAAAATGTATGCTGGTTGTCAAGTTGTTATAGTATAAGAGCAATAAAACGTTATGGGTTTTATAGGAAAATTAACTACACTGTAAAAAATAAAATCTTGACTTAACACAAAATTTCAAGGCAACTTGCTGCACAGCTTTTTTGAGTTAACTCCACTTTCAACCCAACTTGTTGACTTAACTCAAAAAAGCTGTGCAGCAAGTTGCCTTGACATTTTGAGTTCAGTCAACGTGTTGTTGACGTAACTAAATTTACTGAGTAAGGTCTCCCAACTTATATTCTTTTGTTAAGTTAAAAGTGATTTGATAGTTTCAAAGACTTATTAATTTAACAAATGTGAACTTGTCACATGTATTGAGTTCAAAATGTGTGTTTAAATTTACTGAAGCAGGTTTTTTTGTAATACAATATAATGAAAAAAGCTGTAATTGAATGCTTGAAAGTTTCTTCCAAATTTTATTTTAAAGCAAAAGGAACACACTACAACCACATTCCATGACTTTCAAATAAAAGTACACGAAAAGAAACATGCCAAAATGTCTTTTACAGTCTAAACTTCACAAAACAAGGAAAAGAGTACAAAATAATAATAATAATAATTTGAAGTCTGAAAACAGCTCACAAAAGCAAAGTCATAGGAGAAGTTAAGTCTTAAGGGATTGTATCCTTGCAGAGCAGTGAGTGCCCAATTCCATGAACACCTTCTCAATTACCTCAAAAGTGTACTTCCGATTTTTTGGTACTGAAATCCAAGGCAAACAGGTCAAAGGCCAAACTGTTCTGGAGCATCTTGCAAGACAATCCCTTCCTCCAACACAAGAGTAAAGTTTATGACACTGGTCAAAGTCGTAGGGGAGTCATCATCTTCAATTACAATAGGAACTCCCACTTTCATCCCTCTGGTCTGTCCGCCATCAGAAAATAAATTTTGACATTCATCTTTTCTGTTTTTATATTTCTTTTTGTTCCATGAACGTTTTGGATCCTACTAAATTAATGTAGACAAAATGTACAGAAAAAAACACCTCATAAATCTTTAAAATCAGTTGAGATGATCAGATAAAGTAAAATAAGAGCCGGAGTTCAAATGAATAAGAATTTAAATATCTTAATAATGTCAACACAAATATTAACAGCCGTATTTTTGTCAAAGTGCCTGCAGAGAATCAATGCAACATACTCACCAGACATGTTCTGAACAGTGCAGATGATCCATCACGGATAAACACATGGAGATCTTCCAGGACAGTTTTCATTCAGTGAGCCACAATATTTGAAGTCTGAAAAAAGGGCGCTAATGTTATGCATTGTCACCTTTGATAAACTTTCAGGTATTCATAACATTTAACATTAGGGAGACTCTAATTATGAGAGAAGGATTTAGAAATATGCAATACTGTTTGCATGGAAAAAAAGATGTTCAGGTTTGTGCTCAATTGTCTCAGCATCAATTTTTTCTGTGTCCTGTTCTCTTAATTCTACAGTCGTGGCCAAAGGTTTGAGAATGACACAAATATCAGTTTTCACAAAGTTTCCTGCTAAACTGCTTTTAGATCTTTGTTTCAGTTGTTTCTGTGATGTACTGAAATATAATTACAAGCACTTCATACTTTTCAAAGGCTTTTATCGACAATTGCATGACATTTATGCAAAGAGTCAGTATTTGCAGTGTTGGCGCTTCTTTTTCAGGACCTCTGCAATTCGACTGCGCTGCTCTCAATCAACTTCTGGCCCAAATCCTGACTGATAGAAATCCGTTCTTTCATAATCACTTCTTGGAGATTGTCAGAATTAGTGGGTTTTTGTTTGTCCACCCGCCTCTTGAAGATTGATCACAAGTTCTCAATGGGATTAAGATCTGGGGAGTTTCCAGGCTATGGCCAAAAAAATTTAAACTTTTTGGTCCCCGAGGCCACTTAGTTATCACTTTTGCCTTATGGCACGGTGCTTCATCATGCTGGAAAATGCATTGTTCTTCACCAACCTGTTGTTGGATTGTTGGAAGAAGTTGCTGTTGGAGGGTATTTTGGTACCATTCTTTATTCATGGCTGTGTTTTTGGGCAAAATTGTGAGTGAGCCCAGCCCCTTGGATGAGAAGCAACCCCCTCACATGAATGGTCTCAGGATGCTTTACTGTTGGCATGACACAGGACTGATGGTAGCGCTCACCTTTTCTTCTCCGGACAAGCCTTTTTCCAGATGCCCCAAACAATCGGAAAGAGGCTTCAGCCGAGAATATGACTTTGCCCCAGTCCTCAGCAGTGCATTCGCCATACTTTTTGCAGAAGATCAATCTGTCTCTGATGTTTTTTTGGAGAGAAATGGCTTCTTTGCTGCCCTTCTTGACACCAGGCCATCTTCCAAAAGTCTTCGCCTCACTGTGCATGCAGATGCGCTCACACCTGCCTGCTGCCATTTCTGAGCAAGCTCCGATCCCGCAGCTGAATCCTCTTTAGGAGACGATCCTGGCGCTTGCTGGACTTTCTTGGACGCCCTGAAGCCTTCTTAACAAGAATTGAACCTCTTTCCTTGAAGTTCTTGATGATCCTATAAATTGTTGATTTAGGTGCAATCTTAGTAGCCACAATATTCTTGCCTGTGAAGCTATTTTTATGCAACACAATGATAGCTGCACACGTTTCTTTGCAGGTCACCATGGTTAACAATGAAAGAACAATGAAAACAATGAAAGAAAAATTTCAAGCATCACCCTCCTTTTAACATGTCAAGTCTGCCATTCTAACCCTATCAGCCTGACATAATGATCTTCAGCCTTGTGCTCGTCAACATTCTCACCTGAGTTAACAAGATGATTACTGAAATGATCTCAGCAGGTCCTTTAATGACAGCAGTGAAATGCAGTGGAAATTTTTCCGGGATTAAGTTCATTTTCATGGCAAAGAAGGACTATGCAATTCATCACTCTTCATAACATTCTGGAGTATATGCAAATTGCTATTATAAAAACTTAAGCAGCAACTTTTCCAATTTCCAATATTTATGTAATTCTCAAAACTTTTGGCCACGACTGTACTGTACATGTGAACAAGGTGAAGTCCCAGCTTCAGGTTCACTGTTCAGCTCAGGTTCTGTTTCTTTCAAGATTTTCTCTGATTCCTTATGCATTAATCTGAAATATTTGATGGCTGCTAAAGCTTGAATCTACATTTCTGTAAGGGGCAAAATATGATCTCTCTATTTCTTATATGTTTTCCAAGAGAAGAACTGTGCTTCAGAGCAGATCTAACTGAACTCGCACAAGTTTTCATGAAGGTTACATTTATTTGACCAGAAATACAGTAAAACAGGAATAATGTGAAATATAGCAGCTTTTTTCCATTGGAATGTATTTAAATTGTTTTATTTATTGCTGTATTTTCTGCATCATTTCTCCAGTCTTCAGTGTCACATGATCTGCAGAAATCACTATTTCTTTAATTCATTTATAATGATCAAGAAACATTTATTGAGTTTTGTGGAAACAATACAACCCCCAGGACTAAATGACAGAATTAGACATTTGTATAGGCTAACATTCTTCTTATTATTAAAATTGGCAAAAAAGCTATAACTCTCTATACAAAAAGATCAAGAAATTTTCCCATGATCAGATCCTCATATTAGAGGGATTTCTGAAGACCATGTGACACTAAAGACTTGACGCAGAACATTCAGCTTAATGTCACAGCAATAAATTACAGTTTTAAGTACAGTACATTCCAGTAGACAACAAAACTTTTGAAGTCTAACATTTTCACCTTATTCCAGTTTTACTATATCAAATAAATGTAGTATTTTATATTGATCAAATAAATGTAGCATTGCTTAACATAAAACTCTTTTAAAAACAAAAAATAATACAGATCTAAAACTTCTGAACGTTAGTGCAGAGCTAATCTGACCAATTATATTAACCAAAATATTCAATAGTCTTTTTACTTTTTTTTGTTATATTTAATGAAATGGGGCATGAATAGTCTTACATAAAAAGTAAACTAGTAAGGTATAACAAGAATAATTTTTTGACCTAACTTCATTCTTCGTTCTTAAAATCATTAAAAACACTGCATTGTAAATGTTTAGTTACATGAAATGGCAAAGTTTGAGGTCTTGTGATGAAGTCTGGAAATGTGTTTATCCAGGAGGATATTGAGAGAATGTGTTCTGAAACGTTAAATGCAAAGATTATAAATACTGTGGTGCAAATACTGCATGTTTTTAAATACCAAGTGTCGATGAGTTATTATGAATTTAACCAGACTTTCTAGACTTGTCTAATTATTCTCCAGTCTCTTTGGCTGTGGGTAATAAACGGCTACAGTTAAGTTTGCGACAACTTATTTTATTAAGCCAAACAGCAAGACAAACTGCGCTCATGTGCTTCTCTCCCACCGTGTCACACTCTCACCTGTCCCATGGGAAACCCCAGGCAGGTAACTTGTTAGTTCCTCTTAACATAAGCAACATAATCAATAAATCAACATCACACATGCAGGGATATAGAGAAAATAATCATGTGCTGTAAATAATAATAAAATAATACTCTATTCTAAATTTAATATTTCTAATATAATTAAATATACTTCATAATATGCAACACCTGTAATAAATAACAAATAAATGTAGTAAACTCAAAATAATACAAAATATATTGTTGGTAGGAACTCAGGTTACTGGATGACTTGCATCTTTCTCACTGTCTCACGTTAAATAAACAACTGCAACAAGCTCTATGTACTTCACAAAGAGCGTCATATAATAACGCTATATGTTAAGACAATTTCTACAAAGGACTTCGATATAAATATGTGCACTTACCAAAGTTTAAAAGAAGTTGTCCGTTGTGAGGTGGAGAAACGGGCTGCTAATCCAGATGATGTTCAAAATACCCGCTGCACTCAACACGCATGCGCCACTTCAGAAACGTATCAGCGCGCATGCGCCACTTCAGAAACGTATCAGCGCTCATGCGCCAACTTCCGAACCAACTTCTGTGCGTGTTAACTTGCATTAGAAAGTCTGTTCAGTAATTAAACCTTAGTTGACCCAGCGAGATTTTAATGAACTTGTTTTCACTAGTTCAGTCAGCTTTTTCATGTCTTATTGTCCAGATTACTAATAAATACTCATTATGCCAACATTTTGCTAGTTGGATATTTTACAGTGTAATTGGGAATAAAAATCTCATTTGATTTAATTGAAATGTGTCTAAATTTGCTCCATGTGATTGAATTGTCAACATTTGTTTTTGTACAGTAGAACCAGCATGCTTTGATGAAGTATTTCCAAAGCCCATAATAAAAATCAAAGCTTGCATGCTCACACAAGCTGAGGATCAAACCCAGGTCCTGACTGGTGAATCAGCAATATTGCCCTCTGTCTGGTCTTAACTCACATTCATTGTTGTTGTTGACTTGTTTTCAAAAAGTAATTGGATAAATTTACATCAACACTATGTGAAAGTATTATATTTACGCTATATATATTGAAACATGTTTAAGAACCTGTTCAAAATGTAGGTTAGTGCAAGCTATTAAACCAGGGTATGATGAGAAACCTAATATTTCTATGAACAGTAAATATACTTAATATGTTCTTTTTAATTTTAACAACATCATATTTTTTGTGTCGTAACAGTTATTTTTACCACCACTGAGTTTATTATTTTCTTTTTCCGTAAAAGCATGCCCTGTTATTTCCTTACTTCTTAAATTAGAGCTTTAATAAAAAGTGATCTCGTGTTACTGTAACCCAGGGCAAGATGTGCCGGGTAATGTCAGCTGTCGGAAACATTATCTCTGTTTTTTTTTTTTGTTTTTTTAAGATTATCAGCTTATCAAGTCATGGACTGCTTCAGTCAAGATTCTGTCTAGATCCTGATTTTTAACCTACGTCATATGCAGACTTGAAATATCCACATCATGAGTTAATATTAGCAAAGGCAGTTCAACCACACTCTAAAAAGAAATGTTTAGACTCAACAAAAAAAATTAACGCAACATTTTGCATTAGTCTTTTTGAGTTATGACAACTTCATTTGAAATTATATTGAACTAACAAGCTACATTGCGTTGGGGGAATTAGCTTTTCCTCTTCTGTCAAAGATTATTTTAATTTCCTCTTACTTATTAACTGTTAGACAAAGGGCATGTTTTTAAGTTGATAACTCATAAAAAGTATGTTGCTCCAAATGGCTTTACCATATTATTTTAAAGCAATTGTATATGTCTAGTTAATTACTATAATGTGTACAAAATTTCAAATAGCAACCAATTAAAAAATTCAGTGGCTTCGAATAGATTTTTTTTCAGGTTTCTTTTTTTGTAGGGTTTTTTTGTTTTGGGTTAATGTAATAGATTGAAAAAAAGACATTAGTTGAACCATTATTTCTGTGCAATCAACTTTTTTTTTTTTTTCAATTGCAGTTGAATGTGAACAAATTATATTTAAATCTTGCAAAAAGAAAAGGCAAATAAAAAAAACTTTTACATTTCAACTGGTCCTCATTAGGCATACATTAAGTAAGCATAACACATTATGCCATCACAGCAAAGGTAGGCAAATCTCCATAAATATAACAGTCAAAAGCCAAGTAGCATGTTATGGAACGGTCCAAGAGACTAAGCTGGGTATACGGGTAAGCTCACATCAGTCACTTACAGTAGCTCAGGTTGAGTGCATATATGATACCCATCAGCAAAGCACAGCACCTTGCGATATCCTTTCCCACCAGGACTTTTATTCCCTCCACCACAATAGCTCCCAATGATAGCAATTTTCATTACTTGTCTCCATTACTTACTTAAGGTTGGCTTCAAACCTGTCATTGTCCTTGTAAAGCAAAAAAAACAAAACAAAACATTATAACATAGGTTATAGTTAGTGCAAATTCTTTACTTTAGTAGAACTATTAGATATAAATTAAATGTTACTCACCATGAAATATTTGTTATATCGAGTTTGGTTGGCGTATGTCACAATCTTACCACTGGAACATGTCATGGCATGTTCTGTGGGTAGGAGGAACCTTTAAAAAATCAAGTTATCATGCCAACTTTTTAAACTTAAGACAACTTAAATTTTGTTTTCAACCCATTAACAATTAAATTTGAGTTTAAATTACATGCAAAATTAAATTGATCTAATTACCAACATTATTATTTGTTCACAACTTATAAAAAATAAAGTTTTCAACTTAGAAGGTTCATTTAAATCAATTAATTAGTATTTTTAACTTGCATCCATGTATTGCAGTAAATCAAGTATCGGTCAAAGGTCCTCAGGAGAGACCATACTGAGTCCATTGCGCAGTTACACATCAAGAGTTTTGAGTTTGACCAGACTATTGTTGCTGGCGCCAGATAGTTGGGTTTTTTAGATCCTAATGATCACAGAGAATGTTATATAATCTCCTGCTACACTTATACACTTATCCCAGAACACTACTCAACATTTGCCTGAGATGTTCTTGGCCACATATATAAAACACATATATAAAAGCACAACAAAGCCCTCCTGGTATTGTCAAATCAGTGTAGCAGCACCTTTCCCCAGAGCCCTTACATAATCTAATCGGTGGCCTTCCTGAGGGTTTCCTTAGGAACAAGCCTGCATTACGGAATCACATGGCCCTTATACAGGACATTGTATCCTTTCTAATACAGGGCATACTTTAGCTCTTACATAAGGTTTCCTGATTTATTATACAGTGCTTTGTTACTTAGGTGAGGGTCACCTGTAACTATGTATGTGTGCTGTAGCTACAGTTTAACCAATAACTTCTGTATGATACCCATGAAATTCAGTTGTTGATGGAAAATCCCACTAGGAAAGACGTACGATTGTTCTATCCCATATACAGGCTGAATTTATGATGATTTTCTTTATCTCTTGGAAAACATTTATTTATCCATTACTGTATCTGTAACACTTATTCTGCCTAGGGTCAAGAGTGCCTGGAGTCTATCCCTGAAACTTAGGACACAAGGATGGAGATACTACCCTAGATAAAATGCCAACCCATCACAGGGCACAAGCACACCCATTTACACACTCTCTGCAAACTGGAAATTACTGTGCTTGTCTTTGAGCTGCGGGAGAAAAGTGGAATACCTGAAGAAAACCCACCAAGCAGATGGAGAACATGGAAACTCCACACACACACAGGATCAAGGGCAAGGTTCCCAGATAGCAGATGATTCAGATCCGGATCTGACCCAGATCTGGTTTGCCTCTAGCAGATTTGCATTACATCTGCTGTGGATCCAGACCTGCTATCTTGGATCAAGTCACGAAGGTCATGTAGGTGAATTAGTTTTAGTTAGTTAGTTGCTTGTTGCAACATAAAATTTTTAGTCATTTGTAAAATGTATATGGAGCTCTGAAGCCAGTAATAACTTGTTAAAGAAACAGTAAAATATGTGCTGAGTCTATATTGTAGTCGCCATTTGGGAATGTTGGCAGGATGTTTTCTGACGTGCCTATGTAAACTACAGCATTGAAACTTGAACCAGAGAATGGATTAAATTTATTCATAATATACTGTAGATTTTTCTGCAATCACTGTCATAGTTAAAAGCGAAAAAATGTGAAAATGTTTGAAACCAGGACTTTCTGAAGAAAGACTTCATTTTACTTGAATTTAGTAATCTAGGTTCACTCTCACATATTGTTGATACTGCATTATCCTGTATTCAGGGTCGCGGCGGGTCTGGAGCCTATCCCAGGAGACATAGGGCATGATGCATGGTGCACACTGAACAGAGTGCCAATCCATCTCAGGGCACGTACACACTCTCACACATTCACTACAATTTGGGAACACCAATTAGTCTAATCTGCGGGGCAACAGTAACCACTACACCACCATGCCGCCACAATCTAGGTTCAATAGACAGGAAAAAAAAATTGTCCACAGAGATGCAAGAAATAAAATATTGATTTGGGGTGCTGACTAAAACGATCACGGATTTAAAAAAAATCTGAGCCTAACGGTAAGGTACATGTGGGGTCCACAATCAAAAGTCCAGTCAAAGTAAAAAAGTTGGGGGAATAAATTAACAAATAAGTAAAAGTAGGCCAAAGTGGAACTGATGCTGACAACAAGATAAACAAGTGCAAAGGCCAGCAACATTATGACACTGAAAACAACAGACATGAAGAGAAAGTCTTCCTTGTTGCAGCAGGGCTTCAAGCAGAGGAGGTCAAATGTTAGCTAAACAGCAGAAGAACAATGAGCCTGTATAATACTATATAATGCAGGTGTTTAGGGGGCAGGATATGTAAGGCGAAGTGTCAGAGGAGCATCTCCATGCCCGCTGACTGACCGTTAAGGTTAACGCATTACAATAGAAAAAATAAAGTAAAAAAGAAAAAGAAAAGAAAAAATATATATTCGTGTAAATATGTCTCAGCAAGTTTTGAAAATGCATTTAAAACTATTTCAAAACTTATTTGCTCCAATCAATATAGTGAACAACCAGCCTAACAACATTAGAAAGAAAGGGAGATAAACAAATAAGGAGGGACAGTTTCATTTACTTAATTCGTGTATCTGACATGAAGAAAAGCCATATACTGTACCGGATACGGCAATATTCTATAGAACTGTTACCACTGGAGCACCACCCCATTGTGAACCACCTCATTTTGCTCCTTCTATGCGAGCATGGTCAGATCAGCATTTTTTTAGGACATTGGCTAGGACAACAGTGACTTCATGAATGACGCTTAAGAAGTCCAGATCTCATGCCATGTCATTTTTTTCCCTGTTGGGCTTAGCAAAGAAAGATTTGTACAGGAGGTTTTCAGCAATATCCCAAATGACCTTCTTTAGAAGATTGTGTATTCCATCCCCGACTGCTTAAGGAAACTGGTCAACACCACCGGTGCCTATATTTAAATTTAAAGATTTGCTTTAATTTTCCTTTGTAATAAAGTAAAATACTAAATAGTAAAAAGTTTGTCCTATTGGGCCCATTTTTAATGCTTATATAAGATGTCAGGCATGTGTTAAATGTATTCAACTGGATTCCATTTACACTGCTGTCTATCCTATACACAGTACTGTATGTCACAAACGTGAGTACACCCCTCACATCTCTGCAAATATTTAGTTATATCTTTTCATAGGACAACACTGCATAAATGACTCTTTGACACAATGAAAACTCATCAGTGTAAAGTTTGTATAGCAGTGCGAATTTACTGTTCTCTCAAAATAACTAAAAATACAGCCAATAATAGCTGAACCCCTGGGAACATAAGTGAGTACACCCTTAAGTGAAAATGTGAAATGTCAATATTTTGTGTGGCCACCATCATTTTCCAGCACGGCTTGAATTCTCTTGGTCATGGAGTTCACCAGAGCTTCACAGGTTGCCACTGGAATCCTCTTCCACTCCTCCATCACAACATCACGGAGGTGGTGGACATTTGACACCTTGTGCTCCTCCACCTTCCTTTCCAGGATGCCCCAGAGGTGTTCTATGGGGTTTAGGTCTGGACACATGCTTGGCCAGTCCATCACCTTTACCCTCAGCCTCTTTAACAAGCCAGTGGTCATCTTGGAGGTGTGTTTGGGGTCACTATCATGCTGGAACGCTGCTCTGCGGCCCGGTTTCCGGAGGGAGGGGATCATGCTCTGCTTCAGTATGTCACAGTACATGTTAGAATTCATGTTTCCCTCAATGAACTGTAGCTCCCCAATGCCAGCAGCACTCATGCAGCCCCAGATCATGACACTCCCACCACCATGTTTGACGGTAGGCAAGATGCACTTGGCTTTGTACTCCTCACCTGGTTGCCGCCACACACACTTGACACCATCTGAACCAAACAGGTTTATCTTGGTCTCATCAGACCACAGGACATGATTCCAGTAATCCTGGTCCTTAGTTTGCTTGTCTGCAGCAAATTGTTTCTGAGCTTTCTTGTGCATCATCTTTAGAAGATGCTTCCTTCCAGGACAACAACCATGTAGAGCAATTTGATGCAGTGCGCGGCGTACAGTCTGAGCACTGACAGACTGACCTCCCATCCCTTCAATCTCTGCAGCAATGCTGGACGTTAAAACTCATCCGTCTGTTTTCCAAAGCCAATCTTTGGATCCGACGCTGAGAACGTGCACTCAGCTTCTTTGGCCGACCATGGCGATGCCTGTTCTGAGAAGAACCTGTCCTCTTAAAGCGCTGGATGGTCTTGGCCGCTGGGCTGCAGCACAGTTGCAGAGTGTTGGCTATCTTCTTATAGCCTAGGCCATCTTTATGTAAAGCAACAATTTGTTTTTTCAGGTCTTCTGAGAGTTGTTTGACATGAGATGCCATGTTGGACTTTCAGTGGACAGGTTGAGTGAGTGGAAGAGCTTTTATACCAAATTTAACTCACCTGCTATCTGGTGACACCTGAGACAGTGTAAGAGTAATGAGTCACATGACAAAGGGGACGGAAAATGACTAATTGTGCTCAATTTGTACATTTTCACTTAAGGGTGTACTCACTTTTGTTCCCAGGGGTTCAGCTATTATTGGCTGTATTTTTAGTTATTTTGAGGGGACAATAAATTTACACTGCTATACAAACTTTACACTGATGACTTTTCATTGTGTCAAAGAGTCATTTATGCAGTGTTGTCCTATGGAAAGATATAAGTAAATATTTGCAGAGATGTGAGGGGTGTACTCACGTTTGTGACATACGTATATATGTTATATATTCAACATGCTCAAGTTCAACTATATCTTCAACATAAAAGCAAATCTTCTAAAAGAAGTCCTTTCTAAAGCTTTCTGCTTCCATATACTGTATATGACCTACTTTTAAAAATGACCAAAAACACAGAAAAGAAATCATTAATTTATTACTTATTACTCACAATTTCTTTCCACTTTTTTTGGTGTTGTTGTTGTAGCTACTCTCTGCATCTAATAATATTTCCAAGCCTATAGTGTGATATAATTACTCTAGCATATCCGCGGACACTTTGAGTGCCTTGAGTGCAGTAGCAGTAGCAGTATCACGGAGGTATCACGGAGGTGGTGGACATTTGACACCTCTACCTCCTACTCCATAGTAGGCCCAGAAAACAATCTAGAGTACCCTCATCCTCATTTTCTATTTGGAAACCATATTCTTTCAAGCATTACCCACAGCTTATGATCACTGCTAAGGACAGAGATTTGCTCTGACCAGTAAACAGGAAACCCTAACCACAGATCACTGTAATGACAATGACATTGTTGCTGTTCCAAGAAAGGTTTTTGGATAAACGCCAAAACGTTTCTTTAAGTCCTGCTGTCTCAGTATTAATCCAATTAAAACCACAGATAATTATTCTTTTTGTTGGTCTTTTTTTTTTTATGTTATCCATTAAATACAGGGAAACTAACAGGAAAGGTATGACGGCTATTCATGAGTCAGTGTGTCTTTATTCGCTCACTGCTCTGACACTTCATTGAGATCAGCATGGACATTGTGAACGGTTAGCATCTGATTGTCAGCGAGCTGTGGTTAGTTGTGTCTGAGTCAGCATCTCTGTTTGTAAAAGCTTACTTCAAGCCTCGACATAGTCTTCTACCATTAGTACCTATTAACCACACAAGTCCAGGCTCTCTGTTTGGATTGGGATAAGGAATTTACGTCAGAGGGCCTAGAATTAGAACCTGACTGGGGGGAAATTATATTAATAATCCAATTTCTGCTGATGATGCCAATACAGATACGCTGCTCTTAGTTAATGTCTGATTTGTGTTTCTTGATGGCCTGCCTGAAAGGTTATTTAAAAGTGGTGATGTAGGATTAATTTATGTCCCTTGAGCTGCAGTCAATATAATATAGCAGAAGCACAAGGTCATCCTAGAAGGCCATCATGTTCTAAAAGTGGAATCAAGTCATTTAATATATGAAGCTTATAAACGCAGTGCAATCACAGCTGGAGGTAAAGCCATGTGTCTGTCAGAGTCGTTTGGTTACTACAGTGGCTTTGATTAAATTATTAAGCAAGAACAAATTGTATAAAAAACAAGGAAGTGACTTGTTGTTGTTGTCGTCGTCGTTTTTTTCTCTCATCAAGAAGCCAAAAATAATATATTTTCAGCCCACGTGGATCCAATAATCCAATAATAAAGGCTATAAATTGTTTCAAGGAAGCAACAATTTGAAAGCAATAACGCTTTTATTTATTTATTTATTTATTTTTGTATTTCAAAAACAACGGTATGAATTGCCAAAATGGCTTTTAAGACATGATGTGTTGTGACATTTAATGTGTTGTGACACTTCAAGATTTTTCAAAGTTTTAAAATAAACCCTTTCTATCAGCAGTCATCAGTATAACATCAAGATGAAAAATCTGGAGTATTTGAAAAAGATTGGAGCCAGATACAGTACATCGACAAATAGGCATATGATTAGTGAATTGAGCAAGAAAATTTAACCAAGTATTGCAATGTATCCTATTTCTATATAAAAGTATTACATTGTCTTCTTCAAGATGTACCGATAGTATGATTATTAATTATACAGGGTGGGCCATTTATATGGATACACCTTAATAAAATGGGAATGATTGGTGATATTAACGTCCTGTTCATGGCACATTAGTATATGTGAGGGGGCAAACTTTTCAAGATGGGTGGTGACCATGGTGGCCATTTGGAAGTCGGCCATCTTGGATCCAACTTTTGTTTTTTCAATAGGAAGAGGGTCATGTGACACATCAAACTGATTGGGAATTTCACAAGAAAAACAATGGTGTGCTTGGTTTTAACGTAACTTTATTCTTTCATGAGTTATTTACAAGTTTCTCTTTGTTCACAGCCATTGACATGTCGAAGAGGTTAACACGTGATGAGCGGATCGAAATTGTGTTGATATCTGGTGAACGCAGTAACCGGGTCATTGCAGCAGATTTCAATGCAAGACACCCTATGAGACCACCCATCTCCCATGCTACAGTTAGCAAACTGCTTGCTAAGTTTCGTGAAACTGGTTCAGTGTTGGATTTGCCAAAATGTGGACGCATTTCCATGTCACCAAACAACACAGTGACGACCTGGAGCCCTATATATAGGCCCACTGACTGATTACAAGATTGTAGGCACCTGTGATGCTAATTAGTGGACACACCTTGAATTAACATGTCCCTTTGGTCACATTATTTTCAGTATTTTCTAGGGGTACCATCATTTTTGTCCAGGCCTGTTCCATGAGTTCATTTTTTTAAATAATTCCGTTGAAGCATGGTTGAAAAGCAATGTCTGACTTTCATTGGTTAACATTCATAGAATCTTTTTAAATTATTACTTTTGTCAGATTAAAGTTATTTCTGTGACCATTGTGAGTTTTTCTTTCATTGAAAGACCAGTGTGTATATATATATATATATATATATATATATATATATATATATATATATATGATTATAAGATATTTATAAATCATGTATAAGGGAGCTAAAAGAACAACAGTTAATTTTACATTTGCATTTGTTTATTAATCATCGTGCTTCACCATACCTGTTAGTTTTACCATGAGAAAATTAATCATCCCACCAATAATATACATTACTAACAAGTCTGTGGGCATCCTACCAAGCATCTCATCCCATGCAGTGATAGAAAGAGGAAGAAAATGAAATGATATTTATGCAAGAATTTATTAACACCTTTATCAAGGAAAACACGACCTGTGATTTAAAAGACACAAAGCCAAGTAATGATCTCTGTCTCCACCTTTTCTCTCTCTCTCTCTCTCTTTCTCTCTCTCATAGATACAATGCCTGGTAATACCCAGTTCATATTAATAGGTGGATTTAAATCTTGTTCCGTGACTCTCATGTCATCAGGCAACTTAAATGTAATTTGGTAGAGTTCATTTAAAGATAATCACTGTCCGTGTCGTGATCTCTGAGCTTCTGTAGGTGTTCTAATATGTCTTCAGTTGTCGAGTAAACAATGTTCTCGAGGAAGACTGTGACTGAGGTACAAATTACTGTCATACACAAATGAGTATGATTCAGGAGGAAGAAAAACTAGCTGGGGGCAGTTGTGGGCCTCTACAAACAGCTGATAAAATCTGAGGATTAAGTGAACCTCAAATCTGTTCTGAGATAACAATGTGTGCTTGTTTGTGTTCTGTTACATTCTCTGAAACTGCAGTGTGTGTTTGAGTTGCTAACAAATCTATGAACTTCAATAACCTGCTACTTTAGTGTGCTGTATTGTCACATCAAGTAGATGGACAATAATAGATGCAAATAGATGTCAGGTTAGTTGTCAGATTGTGTTTAATCAATCTATGTTTGTTTCAGATTAATCTGTCAAATTTTTCCCTGCTATGTTATTGTTTGGCAGCACAGTGGGTTAGTGGTTAGCGCTATTGCCTCTGCATCTCCGAAGACATGCAGATTAGCCTAATTGTCTTTTCCAAATTGCCTGTAGTGTGTGAATGTGCATGTGATTTTTGACCAGAGGGCCCACCATGGTAGTACAAATGGGAATAAATGCAGTGGTCAGGGGTGACCTATAGTTGGAGTATAGAGGTTTCTAGATGGATGGATGGATGGATGGATGGATGTCAGTGTTTAATTTGGTGATACCAGATAGCATTACCATGAATACATTCCTTCTATATCTGGGTGCTATAAGGCCAATTGTTAAACATGAAATTCATTTAAGTTAACACAAAGTCCACTTTGTTGAGGTCACCTTCTGTTCACTGATGGAGACGTGGATAGAAAATTCATGGACGTTTTTATTGTCTTGTTTATTCACAAACCAAAAAATAGCGCCAGAAAATAGCCTGCACCCTTTTATTGAATCAGGCAAAGCAGAGCATAGATTACCAGCGGTTCACACAGCGGTACCACTGTATAAGACCATTCAGTGAATTATTAGTCATAATTATAAATGTAATGCAAACATTAACTAGAAGCGAATGGTGTGTGGAAGTGTGCCCTGCGATAGACTGGCACCCTGTCCAGGGTGTACGCTGCCTTGTGTCCCAAGTGTTCCTGGGTTGGGTTCAGGCTTCCTGAGACTTTATACAGGATAAGTGGTGTAACATATTTATTAATGATCTGTTTGAAATAAGAGAAGAGGTATGGAATCTAGGATTCTCAAAGGGAGAGGAAAACCTTCTGATGTTCAGTCTTCTAAATCAGTAATTGTTATATTTAATTAAAAGTCAGATTTTTTTCAACTGATCTTTATTTTTTTAGATTTGTCATTGCACAATCATGAAGGAATCACTATTACTGTTTCTGCATGGTTTCCAGTTCTTCCCTTTTTCTCATTGCCTACATTGGCAAAGATCCATATGGCACCATTGCGTCCTCCCTGCCCTCTCTTGGCCACTGTCCTTCCTCATCCTTGACGCTCCCTCCCAATCTGCTCTAGTTCCCTACCATGTGTCTTTTCGCTCACAGACATAGAAAGAATGAAAGAATTTGTGTGGGATGTTATGATGAACAGACAAGCGAGGTGGCATCTCTGCGTTGGTAGGGTGCTAATTTAATCTCGGCTTTGTCATGTTGATATGAAATCACCACATGCATCACGGTCAGCGACGGGCTTCCGTCACACGCCGTCTGGGCTCCTGAGTAAACTGTACTTGAGCTAACGCAGGGATTTTACACAAATAATAACAGTGAGAGAGATTTACATGAAATTTACACATTGGACAAAATTGTTGGTACCCTTCGGTCAATGAAAGAAAAACGCACAATGGTCACAGAAATAACTTTAATCTGACAAAAGTAATAATAAATAAGAATTCTATGAATGAACTTTTTCAGCTTTAAATTCAGTCAGATTAAAGTTATTTCTGTGACCATTGTGAGTTTTTCTTTCATTGACCGAAGGGTACCAACAATTTTGTCCACGTGTGTACATGAAGAATAGAAAAGAGTTTACATGGGAAAGAAAATCTTTGGATATTTTACTTACATATCTGTTTCCTTTATGTATATATACATATATACATAAGAGAAGGCATGGAAGTTATAGGCCCTGTTTGTACTGTCACCAAGTGCAAGCTGCAGAGAGAGGGCGTGTCTATAATCACCGACACACTGACACAACATGGGATTTTGAAACACTAACGTTTCCTTTTTATTTTTACTTCCTTCCTTTCATTTGGCACCTTTTCTGCTACAATTGGTAAATATTAGAGATGATGATCAATGAAATATACTGCACCACAGGTGAGAAAATCTTGCCACATGATTTTATGAAGTTTAATTAAGACCTTGGGTGGGGCTTAATTAAAAGCTTGTTGAGATTAGCGTTATAATTTTATTATAATACATTGAATGATGCTGGTTTGACATAGTTGGTATGTTTGAAAGAATAAAACCTTAAATTTATAATAATAAATAATAATAATAATAATAATATAATAATAATAATAGTTTCAAAGCAATGATGATTAGGCCCAAGCATCCGGTTTGATAGCAATAGGTATCAAATTTCAATTGGGTGCATTTTGCAAGCAACCCAAAATGAATGACGTCCTGGTGAGTAGAGCTCATGACATGCAAGTGGAAATTGTCCAGCTCAATGAGATCTAAATGTCTACCGGGTTTCATATGCATAAATGCAAATACAGTATGTATTAGCTATCTTGCAAAATCTTTGTCCACTCAACCATCCAAATGGCGGAGTTGGCGCTCGAACCGCTGATCTTCCAATCCATAACTCAGAGCCTTAAGACACTGAGCCACCACTGCCACTTTTTTTTTTTTTTGAATGATCAGCCCAGACTTTATGTTTCTTTCCCAGGTCAGTACCATTGAGGGTGGACATGAAGGAATCAACTGCATTCTAACTACTGTAAATAACAAGAACCATATATTGTTTATCAGTGCTGGTCTGTCCCTTATTTTAAATAGCTGGCATCACCTCCGGCGCTCTGAATAGCTGGCAAAACCTGGGGTGCCAGTCTGCTGATGACGCACTTCAGATATCAATGCATTTTTAAATGAGGTGCTTTCTTTCACAACATGACATGGGATTTTTCTGAAGCGAGAAATCCAGTGTTTGCCTTGGTTTGTTGCCTGTTTTTTTTTTTTTTTTTTTTTTTTTTTTTTAGGCAGATCAGAACACACAGATCTGCGCTACAGCAGAGTGGTTAACAAATTCAGTGTTTTATTTAATTTTTCAATAAATTAGAGGGTTCAATAAAAATTCATTAATCGAGTTAGAAACGCGATAAGTGCTTTGGGAGATGCTATGCGGAGGCTTTTTTTTTTTGCTGGGCTTTTTTCAATAAAAACTAATAATCCAGCTTCTCAAATATTATTCCCGGGTTTGGAACTTAGACATTTAAGATGATGCTCAGTTTTGACTTATGTTTTGGTTTGCTGATTTGCTCATTTCTTTCCTGGAAGTCAATGTATTTTGGAGAATGCATCCTTTTCCTATTTCTATGTGATTTCATTAATTCATTCATTCATTCATATAATAATTATTAATATATGTACGTACATTAATATATGTAAACATTGGTTAATCCATTTATTTATTTAGACATTTAATCACTTGCACATTTCCTTTTATTCTTTCCACCATTATTCATTCATCTGGTTATTCAAGCATGCATGCATTCAATCATTTTTTCAGTGACAAATTTATTCATTTACACAAACTATCCTTCCTTACATTCTTTTATCCAGTTTATGTTATTCATGAGTTCATTTTCTTTTAATAAATAAAATAAATTAATTATTTACCATTTCATTCCCTCAATCGTTGAGTCATTCTTTAATTCATTCATTCTTTCTCATGATAACTATTGACATATGTACACATCTGTTCATCCTTTTTTTTTTTTATTTAGACAAGTATTCGATCACTAGCGCATTTACTCATACATTAATTCATTCACTCTTCCTTTTATTCTTTCCATCATTTTTCATTCATCTTCTTACTCATGCATTCATTCATTTTTTTTCGGTTAAACATTTATTCATTCACACATCTCTTCTTTCTGGTGGTTTTGCTAATTTCTAACATCTCTTTTATACATTTCCTTACAAGGTAACTGTGTAAGGAAGGGGGAGGGGGGGGGGGGTGTTCGGATGTCTGGAGCCTATCCCAGGACACTTAGGGCACGAGGTGGGGTCAATCCATCGCAGGGCACACACACAGTCATACACTCACACACAGATTCACACACTATGGGCAGTTTGGAAATCTGCGTGTCTTTGGACTGTGGGAGGAAACCGGAGTACCCGGAGGAAACCCACCAAGCATGGGGAGAACATGCAACTCCATGCAGAACTCCATGCAAATCGAGCCCGGCCGGGAATCGAACCCGCACCCTGGAGGTGCAAGCCGACAGTGCTAACCGCTACACCACGTGCCACCTATTTTTATTAATATATTTATTAGAATAAAAATATTTATGATTCATTCATTCTTTCATCTATTTATTCTGTACATATGTAGGCCCTCACATTGCCCCTGTTAGTGTGTGTGTTAGCAATTACAAAATACAAAATGTCCATGTGCTAGAGCAAGTTCTGTTCACACTTTCAAGTTTAAAAAGCAGCCGAATACAATACAACACCTTTATCTTTAGCCCGGGCGATGGCTCTATCTGAAGGTGTGAGAGTTATTACCGGGTGCCAGAGCCTCTCTGCTTAGACACAGGCACTGTGACATTGTGGGTTTTTTCAGTGACAGTGTGGTCATGTGTTTATTTGTGTACATGTATACACAGCATAACGTAGCAGTAGGTGTGTGTGAACGGACCCACACTGAGTGACCAGAATAGATTACAATGTACAGTCGTGTTTTTGACATTATTCTATCTGTTTCTGAAAATTTCCCAGGTAGTGTGTGTGTGTGTGTGTGTGTGTGTGTGTGTGTGTGTGTGTGTGTGTGTGTGTGTGTGTGTGTGTGTGTGTGTGTGTGTGTGTGTGTGTGTGTGTGTGTGTGTGTGTGAGTGAGTGTATGAGTGTGTGTGAGTGAGTGTGTGTGTGTGTGTGTGTGTGTGTGTGTGTGTGTGTGTGTGTGTGTGTGTGTGTTTGTGTGTGTGTGTGTGTGCGTGTGTGTGTGTGTAAATAAATACCTGGCTAGCAACTTGCATACCATAAATAGGAGCTGGCCCCTAAACCACAAAGGAAATTCAGCATTTCCGTGTCGCTCAGATTGTGGTTATTTATGGTGAAAGCAGTGGTGTTCACGATCTCAGTGCTCTGAATAGCTGCCAGTACCTGAGGTGTCAGTCTGCGAATGACGCACATTAGAAATCGGTGCGTATACAAATAAGGCGATTTCTCTCATGTCTCGACGTGGGATTCCTTCTGACTGAGAAATCTTATATTTGCCTCGGTTGGTTTTCCAAGAAAGAATCAGAACAAACAGAATGTGGTGTTTGTTAAAGTGAGTGTTTTTAATAAATTCCTTATTAAATACTTGTGTTACTCTGTGGACTCCAGTTTCCAGACTGCAGGCTGATTGGCATTTCTAAATCACATGGAGTGTTTGATTTGGTGTGTGTTATTATAGGTTGGCATCAAGGGGCAACCTTTGGTTCTGACAAATGAGTCCAATGCAAAAGTAGCAAAACATGCAGTCGCAGTTCCTAAGGGTCAGTAATCGCCACTGACCCTAATGTTAAAAACCTTTAAAAAAAAAAAAAAAAAACAGAAATAAACCTGTTTAAAAAAACTCATCAGTTTAAATTATTTTAAGCAATGGCATTGTGCATAATTAGGGGCGTGGCTGATTTCAGTAATGGCTAGCTGATTAACATTAGCTGCTTTTCATTAAACCTATACATGTGTCAAGAACTGTTTGTCTAGTTTTTATGCAAGGTATGGTTGGTATCTCATCAAGGGCCTTAGGATCCAAGCCCCATCCTCCTTAAATGAGTGTGTTTGGGGAATTATAAGACAGTTGTAGAAGTTTCATTCTCCATTATTATGCACCATTCTATAAAGTCTTTCTTTCTTACTTACTTTCTAAAGCATTCTTTCTTAAACAGTGGTTGTTCTATGCGGCAGGTGAGCAAAAGCTTATAATCCATGAACTGCTTGATCTTTGGATAAAAGCGTTGCCAAATAAACAATATAAATGTAATAATACAGTACATGCACTACACTCCTTCCTACCTTGAAGCAAATGCTGATCTAGCTCCCAATGCAGTTTTTTTTTCTTCATTACAACATACTATTAGATCAGTGAGTAAGAAGAGATAAAGTGCTTCTATTAGACTGATACCCAGCAGCTACAAATGATTACAACCCTATTAAAAACGAAAAGGATCCTTTAATGACTCCTTGCATAGGTAAAGGTTCTTTGACCCATAAAGGGTTCTATCCATTCCATTCTTTCTTCATCGTTGTAACCCAAAGTTCCCTGGATGATACACAACACAATGATGGGTGCATAAGTGGCACCTAGTAATAAATCAAAGTGCGTGGCCTTGTCCTGAGAGCATGTTGGTGCATGCTAGCCTTCACAGAACAAGAGTCAATTATCATCAAGACAACAACAGCAAGTTTGCATTTAATGGTGCACTCTTCCGTCCACCTCCCCGTCTCAGTGTTCTCATTACGAAAGGAGGAAGGAAGGGTGTGAAAAGAGGTGAATATACTCTCTTCAGAGTTGACTCTAAAGCATTGATTCGATGGAAGCCTTATTTTTCATCATTCCGGACAAGTTGTACCTCCAGAACTCGAGTGGCATATGTGCGTGCGTGTGTGTGCTATTGAGCAGCACAGTATCTTATTGGCTAGCACTGTTGCCTTGCATCTCCACGGTTGGGGGTTCAAATCTCACCTTGTGTCTGTTGAGTTCACATGTCCAACCAGGGTTTCCTGGTTTTCAGGCACATCCAAATTGCAAATTTTAACCATCCATTAAGTTTAGTCAATGTTTGCTAATGAGTTTATCCATTCATTCATCTATAGCATTATCCTGTACAAGGGACCTGAAGCCTATTCAAGAAGACTTTGGGCATAAGGCAGGGTACACACACACACACACACACACGCACGCACGCACGCACACTACAGGCCTATAAGCCTAATTATGCAATTAGCCTAATCTACATGTCTTTGGACTGTGGAAGGAAACTGGACCACCTGGAAGAAGCATGCAAACTGCCCATACACAGACCCGGGGTGGCAATCAAACCCTCAAACCTTGATTTGCTAACCTCTGTGCCACTGTGCTACCTGTTTGGAGAGTTGACCATTAAATTCAGCAACTTAATTCCAAAAAAATAGTTTTATGATTTTTTTCACTGGGAATGTTGGAGCGTGTTCAGAAATGGATCAATCACCCATGTAAGTCGATTTAATTAATGCACTACAAGGATCTCCTGTGTGTAGTTCAAACTTCCAAAGTTGTCAGATTTTGTATTTTCTATATGTATTATGTGTAATTAGAAAGAAAACATTGTAGGGACCTTTTTTCTCACTATCGTTATTATTGAATAACATCATTTAATGTATTTAATATTTAAAATTAAATCATGCACAATGTTTTGAGTACAGTGGAACCTTGGATTACGAGCATAATTCATTCCAGAAGCGGGCTCGTATTCCAAAACACTCGTAAACCAAATCAAATAATGAAAACTCAAATAATTCGTTCCACAGCCCGAAAAAATTAATAGAGAAAAATAATGAATACAATATATGAAGTAAAAATAAAACAAATTAACCTGCACTTTAGCTTTAAAAAAAGTTCAAATAAATCCCAACATATAAGTGTTTCCGTTTGTGCGAGTAGGCGCCGTGTATTTGTGTCTGTGTGTATGTGTGGAATTAGCCCCTTCCCTCGCCTCGTCTTACACAGTAAAACTCCTCCTCCCTCCCCCCACCTTGCTTTTTAAGTTTCACAACAAACACACACACACAACGGAAACACTGGAATAAAAGAAATCTCTCTAATGACACTCGCGTGAGTGCAGACTAACGGAATCACTGCTGTAAAGTAAAAAAAAAGCAAAACAAATGAAGCAGCACTCGGGGAAGCTGGGGAGGGGGGGGGGTGTAAAGGTGAGAGAGTGTGTGTGTGTGTGTGTCGGTGTGTGTGTGTGTCGCTGTCAAAAAATTCGGCACTCGTAAACCAAGACATGCTTGTTTTTCAAATCAAAATTTATTTAAAATCTTTGCTCGTTTTGCAGAACACACGTAAACCGAGTTACTCGCAATCCGAGGTTCCACTGTATATTTAAAAAAGGAAACTTTCTTTGCTTCATATACAGTGCATTACAGATTGCTGGGTATTTCAGCTTATTGGAACATTGGGGATCAGCGCTCAGGGTCAGTGATGATCCTGGAGCAAAGGGGCAAAGGGGGCTTTGCTTAGTGGCCGAACTGTGGCAATACATTGCTTTTGTGGCTTGAAACCCTGAACTTCTGAATTATGATATTGACCTTTTACAGACTACCATGACACATGACAGTACAGTGGATGGCAGAAGCACTGGCACCAAAGGTAGACTGCTATGTACAGTGCCGTTTTTCTTTTTTTGCATATTAGTCACACTCAAATAATTGAGATCGCCAAACAAATTTCAATATTAGATAACCAAAGTAAATACTAAATGCAGTTTTTAAATGATGATTTCATTTATTAAGGGAAAAAAGGCAGTCCAAACCTCCCTACCAAGCTCTGAATATGCCTCTGTACATTGAAGTGGCATCTTAGTTCTCATCCTCAGAGAAATGGAAATCAGAGCGAGTGTATTATCTTCACTTTTAGTCCACAATCAACAAAATCATCGAATCTATGCTGAAAATAGAGTTTTAGTTAACGGCGCTAACCCAATAAGCAAAATCAATCTTTTCGTGCTTATTCCAAGTTGCAAATTGCTTGATAATGATGTGAACCTATTTTCACATGGGATCAAATTTGTGTGAGTTCTGCACACCGAAATAAGGTGTTTGTAATTTTGTAATTATATAATTTCAGAAAAGTAATCAAGGCTTCGGCTTTTTTTCTAAAAAATGCTGTTCTTTTTTGGCTCGACTAACGATCTTTTCACAGACCCTGAATGATGAATATTGGGCTTTTGATTAAAGTGTATGTCTCACCAAACCATCTTGAACACTTGGCATATGTGTTAAAGGTTTGGTCCCATCAGAAATCAGATTTTAGGATGTAAAGCAGAAATGACAACCGGGTTCAATGAGATATTATCTTTTATAATTACATCAGTGGAGTCCCTACAAGTTTTCCAAGTTTCTGGCATTCAGAGATTTCCTGTATTTAGAACTTTCAAGGATGAGAATTGCTATTCTAATCTTGTGTTGTTTTTGGAGCAAACATTGTGACATCATCAAATGCTATGTTCAGAATATGAACATTTAAAAATGTGCATTTAAAATTCTTGTCAACTACATATGCATGTCATGCCGGCTAGGTTGGAGCATTGCTGTGCTTCTGTTAGCGAGTGCTAATTTGCACACCAATGAGTCACTGAAATGTCCACATTATTATGATGTCTTTGTTCTGTTAGATCAAGCGTCATGTGCTAGTGTAGTAACATGTTGCTTGTTTGTTGTGCCAGACATTTGTTATACCGACATGTTGTTTTATATTCATGTTCAAAATCTTTAATCAAAGGATTTGGGTCTAATCTACTGTGCTGTATTTGGGTTGTTTTTGAGCTACAATATTAAGTGCATTGTTTTAGGTTTTAGGGTCTTTAAGCTTTCCTCCTTAAGTGATGCCATAATTTTAATAACAAAAATATTATCAGAATGTCAGTCATACAGCCTAGAATAGTCAGATTAGATCTTAAATTTGATCAACTCTCATTGTGGTATAATAAATTTTTTTGTATGCTTTTCGATTCTTAATTCCAATACCAGAAGCACATTTTAACAAAGGTAATACCCTGTGCTTCTGTTAGTTTAATTTCACAAAATGCCTTTTAGACTAAAGTCTGCTTTACATCGTGAGATTTCAGCATCTGAACCTCCAAATGACTTAGTAACATTGTATTAACATATAATGTTTTTTGTTTGTTTGTTTGTTTGTTTGTTTGTTTGTTTGTTTGTTTGTTTGTTTGTTTTGTGGTGGTGGAGTTTATCATTAACACCCTGTCCAGGCTGTACCCCGACTCGTGCCCAAATCCTCCTGGGATAAGCTCCAGACCCCTGAGAGCCTGAATACAGCGGTAAAGCGGTATAGAAAATGAGGGGATGAGTGAGTTTATCATTAACGTGACTGCATGATTCTTTCCCCCTGTTTTTCTTCCAGTACCTTCTATAGACCATCCAATTACACTGCTCTCACTTCCTGTTCTATTCCTGTTACATGTTCAATTATTACTAGTACGTTGTGCAAAAGCAAACAGTCTGTTTTTTTTGTTTGTTTGTTTGTTTTGTAGACTCAATTTTGTGTTTAAAAGTTATTGAGGATGCAGTATTAAAAATATGGTGACTAATGGGCCGATGTTGGCAGGTTTACTCGAAGATTTGCACAAATGTTTTTCCTCTGTGCACATACAGTATAATATTTTATAAACTTTATGTTCTAGAACTACAGTGCTGTTGAATGACTACATTTACTCAGTGGCTAGAACTACTAAGGACAGTCTGTGGTACAAGTGTTCTAGATATACTAGAGTTAGTCTGTGGTACAAGAGTAAGGGCCCGAGGTGTTGCAGGTGCAGGGCACAAGATGAAGTACAATCTGGACAGGTGGGCAATCCATGGCAGGGCACACACACACACACACACACACACACACACACACACACACACACACACACACACACACACACACACACACACACACTACAGTCAATTTGGAAACACCAGTTAAACTAATCTGCGTGTCTTTGGACTGTGGGAAGAAACTGGAGTACCTAGAGGAAATCCAGCCTCAGGGAGAACATGAAAACTCCATGCACACACACCCGCGCTGTGCATTGAACCCTAAATCTTGACGGTGCGTACCATTACACCACTGTCCCATCTTGTGAAAAACATAATCAGCGAAGTTCATCTTAACAGGTCAATGTGATGCTGCAGATTTTCTGCTCATAGATCAAACATCAGAAAGAACCGAAGAATCAAATCAAAACTTGGTAAATTTTCTAAATGTGCTATTCTCTTTGTCCTAAATCAATAGCTTGATTAAAATCCTAATTTATGAATTTGTTTTTAATGACTTTCTTTCAACTGATGAAATGATTCGACCAGTCTCTGTATATAGCTAAATTTATTCAATTTCAAGAGCTTTCCGATGTCATTCTGATGTTATTTTGTTTAGCAAGTTTATTGTAAATTGCTTTTTGTTTATTTTTAGATATCCACTTTCTTTTGATCAGCCTCACCCTTTTCCTTTCTTTGATTTTGAGACTTTTTTCCTGACCACTCCCACTTCCTATGTGGTTGGTATTTAGTTCCCTTAGAACTCTTAAAATGAGCATATTATTATTATTGTTGTTGTTGTTGTTGTTGTTGTTATTATTATTATTATTATTATTATAAAGTTATACAACAATGAAAACACATTATTGTGTGTATCTGTGCTACAGTATTTTGCTGCCTATGTGACCCAGTTTAAACTATTTTTGCTCAGTCACATTTGGGAAGTTGGTCAAAATTAACTCGAATTTTGTTCATCCTTTTATCTATTTTGTGCTGGAAAAAAAGGATATGCCACTCTATACTGGACAATCCTGAGCCCTACTGTATATATAAAGGGAATAATGCCTAAAATGCCCTGAGCTTTAAGGGGGGCTACGTATGTTACGTCAATGTTTGTCTACATGAACTGGTTTTTTTTTTGTTTGTTTGTTTTTTTTTTATAAAATGCTACGTTTCTTTTGTATCCAGTTTGATAAATGAAGTCAAATATCAGGCATATAGTGCATACAGTTTGTTCTTTACAGTTCTATAAGTTGGTCAGAGTTCGACTACAAGCTGCTTTATAATGAGTTCCCTGAACAAGGTAAAGTTGAAATGTCACTGGTATTAATAAGGTCTTCCCGCATTGTGATACTGATGGCGCACTGTGCATTTCTCCGCAAGAATTTTGTCTATCACATCTTATGCAGCTTCACTTGACAGCTAGCCTGTGAGTCTGTCAAAGTTTGACAATGAGCTTTAAGACAATTAACTTGCAAGCAATTGTAAATGCTTCGCTTGGATATGAAAGTGCTCATTTACTCACTCGCTCGTTGTCTGTACATCTTAATCCTGTATACAAGGTCACCGGGGGGCCTAGAGCCAGAAAATTAGGGCACGAGGCGGGGGACACCATATACTGTAGGGTGCCAATCCATGGCAGGTCACACACACACACACACACATACACCTGAACCCTCACACACTCATGTACATACTCCGGGGAATTCAATTAGCCTTATCTGTATGTCTTTGGTCTGTGGGAGGAGACAGGAGTACCAGGAGGAAACCCGCCAAGCACAGAGAGACCATGCAGACTCCATGCACACAGAGGTGGGAATCGAACCTGAAGGTGCAAGGCAACAGTGCTAACTATAAAAATGCTGATGCAAAAAAAAACACAATAATAATAATACAACTTCTCTTGTGTAAAATGTGCCTCATTTTAGTGCTTAAAAGTTTCTGAAAATGGACAATTTTCAAAGAAGAATTTTACTTAATTTTAATAATAACACTTTCACATGCACTAATTGTTCCCATGTTTCCTGTTAAAGGGCTGTAAGGCTTAATCAAAAAAGAGAAAAGGTTAGAGGGGGTCAGTGAAGCGGCAGCTGGGTTACGGTTGCCCCCTTGTTCTGAAGTCTCAGCCTGCGTCTTTCCCCTTCATGGGCAAGACACTTGAAGTGGAGTGAACATGACAGCAGTCATTCATGCTGAACACCTAAGTGCTCCCACTATTCACTAATTGTCCGCTCATGAGTCATGTTAGAAGGTTTGCAAGTGCTTCTGAGGAGTTTCCAAGGACACGACAAAAAAAAAAAATATATATATATATATATATATATATATAAATATATAAAATATCACCTTCTAACAGTCACCGGAAATCAGGTCTAATATTTTATCAGTGGGAGGTCTCATATTGAGGTACTGTTTGACCGAATTTAATTAATACTCATGCCAGTATAAACTCACTGGACATATTTTTAAGAGCCCCATATTAATACTGCGTAGGAGCCGCATTTTCTCTGAACAGCTTCAGGTTAGTCTGTAAGACATGATGCATCATTCAGTAATTGCTGTGCATTTCTCAGCTGCACAGTCATACAGTAAGAATCCCATTTGTATCACAGCCCACAGGTCCTCTATTGGATTGATGTGACAACTTGTTCTTTCGGACATCTTGCATTATCATGCTGGAATTAGCCCTATATAAAGGCAGATATACTGTACACCATCAACCGTTACATTGATACCACTGCCAGGTGAGTTGAATATCATTGATTACCAAGTACATACAAGTAAACTGGTCACAGGAACATAGGCACCCAAGGCTGACCAATGCCAGCAGGAAGCAGAGGCCAGCCTCGCCAGAATACCACAGAAAAGACAATGCAGCACAAAATCCTAGAAAGAAAGTAAATGCTGGCCATGATAGAAAGGCTCTAGAGCAGCCAGTGCACCACCACCTGTTGCACATGGGGCCCAGCAGAGACAAGGAGACCAAAGCACCCATGGGATGCACCAAACGAACACGTCCAATCCACAGCAGTCCCATCCCACAACCCACAACATCTAAAGAATCCTCTGCCAACATCCTCGTGATAGATATTTACTGTATTGTGAAAAATTCAGGGTAAACTGTAAAGACAATTGTGTTGGAAAATGCAACCCATCTGATAACAAATAATCATATGACAGTCTAAAACATTGAGATGTTTAACCTGAACATTAGCTGAAACTCTTGATATGCATTCATATACTTTTTGCATTGTGCTCCTGACACATTGGTTTTTTGCACTGCTAAAATTCACTTTGAGTAATTTTCTTTTCTTTTTTATTATTTATTTATTTACATCTCTCTCAGGCTGTGAATGATTTAATGTTTCTCTACTAGATTGATTACGGCATGCTGCATCAAGGTAACAAAAGGAACACAAGAGGTTTTCTAATGATGGCGGCATCAACTCCCCAATTAACTCAGAGCTTGTAATGAGACAGACAGATAATTGGGTACAATGATTTTATTTTGATGTGTTTTTTTTTTCTTTTTCTCCATGCCTGTCACTTACGTAAAGCCATTAGCCTTGGACCATCACTCTGTCTCTGTTGTTTCCTTCTTAGGAAATCGGTGATGACAGAAGAGCTGAATTCAGATGAATGTAACTGGATTTGCACAGGATCGAAAAACACATCACACATTTTCATGGTGAAATATTTGTCACAAATTGTGATTATTTTTGTGTTATTGGTTGTGTGCCAAGACACATGCAAGAGCTTCATGTCCGATCCATAGAGGCAGCATCCGGCAAACCACAACCCCCTAAAGGATCCCCTGCCAACGTCCTGGTGCCAGACATCACAGCACATTCCCATGTCTCTTATGGGGTCGTGATCAAAAATACAAGAGCTGCCAACAGGGGCCTACACAATACTGGGAATAATGTAATGTTTACTTTGCAAAAATAGACTATTACCTTGAACAACAGTGCTTATTTACAAACACAATTCACTCTGCAATTGATTTTTTTTTTTTTTTTCAGCAAATAGTTGTTTGCTTTGGCATACTCAATATTTTAAGAGGCATATTTATCCTGAAGGAGCTCGTTTTTTTTTTTTTTTTGTCCCAGCCTTTCAGGGATTCTAGCGGGTTTATTGATCATGTGCTCTTCCCACAAAAGCAGCATGGTGTAATCTTGGGTTTTGCCGATGAAAGTTTGATAGAGCTGATTCAGAAACATGATCAAAAACATTAACACTGCTTGTTCAGAGGCACAAAAGGCACCAAAAACATGCTATTTTAAACTTTAATCATCACATCTTATACGCTGCTAGTCAAACGCTTTCATGTTTTTGTTACAGTTTAGTCAATAATGATGTCACAGAGAAAACAAAATTTCAGCTAAGGAAAAATATTATGCCAGCGTTTCCAAAGATTGGAATCAGCGTGATTAAGCATGTGTGACGTTAGCCTGGTGTGTTTTTATTTATACCTGCATTAAAAATGAATGGGAGCTAAGACCTTTTGGTATGGTAAGGTATAGTATATTCCTCACAGCCTGTGTCACGTAATGTATGAAAGCAGATTTAGACTTAACAATAAACAAACACAAGCATACTGTAGAATCTTGGCCAAACATGGGAAAACCAATGAGGCACACGGTGATAACAACAGAAACAAAACAGAAATGTGAACAGATGCAAACACGAAACTGTGACAGCCCAGAAGTTGACATAAAACTTCTGATGGAAACAAAGCTGAAACACTTCTCAAACTGAAAAATTCATCCAGAAATCTTAATGGCATCATAAAAGTTTCCAAAACACAAACAACAAAGTCCACAGCAGACGTAACTGACAGTATTTGGAATATATGGTTGT